>APFE030770459.1:38452-63242 GCA_000404065.3 Pinus taeda | reverse complement strand
TTGCTGCTTCTCATGCTTGCAAAGAAGCGATTTGGTTGAAAGGTTTGTTTGGTGAATTTGGTAGGTTGCAAGACAGCATCAAGTTATTTTGTGACAGTCAAAGTGCAATACATTTGGCTAAGAATCCGGCCTATCATAGTAAATAAAAGCATATACCGATCAAGTACCATTTTGTAAGACATGTTATCACTGAAAGGGGAGTCTCTCTTGAAAAGGTGCATACAAAGGAGAATTGTGCAGACATGTTCACGAAACCAGTTTTGTTAGAGAAGCTACACTGGTGTTTTGCTTCCCTTGGCTTGCAGAAAAGATAAAATAATAATAACAGGGCATCAAGCTAATTGTTGTCAAGGTGGAGATTGTTGAGATTTTCTGTTTTGAATAAAATAGGCAAAATCGCAGTAGATGACAACAATAGAAATTTTGTTGCTAGATTAACTCCAGGTTGTTGGGAGAGAGTTAATGCATCCTCAATTTGATGTGAGAGGATTTATGAGGCAGTTAGATTCTCCTTGCTATAAAACAGGTATCCATACGAATTGTTTTATGAGTGTGAGAGTTTTGTGAGGATTTGATTTATGTAATCTCTTGTTTGATTAATAAAGAATTGTCGATGCCTATGTTTGGTGGACGTAGCCCAGATTGGTTGGGTGAACCACGTTAAATTGTTGTGTCTCCTGTGCTTGATTTGTATTTCTGTGTATATTGTTTTTCCTTACTGTGCATTGTTAAGTTAACAGCATGTATGTTTTCCTCACTTGTTTTGGCATGCATGGCATATGCATGTGGATTATTGGTCATGATCTGTTACTGGCATGGAGGATTGCCTAGATTGACAATGTATTGCCTAACCTTTCCATTTCCTGGATAGGCATGGAGATTGTGGGTTATTTCCTTGTTTTTGTTTTGATTGGTTCTCATGCTTCCTTAGGTTGGGTTGAGTTACTAGTTCCTAGAGCCTTGGTTGGAAAAATGTTCTGGAGCCCTGTAATAGCTTGGGTTGAGTTACTAGTCTCGTAGCCTTGGTTGTACAAACTCTATAGATCCCTTAGTGGGTTGAGTTATTAGTCCTACAAACTTAGTTAGACAAATGATCTAGAGCCCAGCGGCAACTGTGGGTTGAGTTACTAGTCTTGGAGCCTTGGTTGGAACACACGCTCTAGAGCCCTGGATGGTTGGGACAAAGACCGATCTGATGATGGTTTTGGTGATGTCTGACCATGAGGTGGAGTCATTGTTTGATTGGTTGAGGTGGTTGGCCTCTATAAGCTCTCAATGGTTTTGGGTTGACATGTTTTATGAGATCCCACGTTCATGCTTGGAATATGGCATGGGGGTGAATGGCTAAAGAGAGATTTGGCTTAGCCATTCTACAGTCCGGTGGAATGTGGAAGTCCCATCTCAGGTTTGGATTTTGCTTCATCAATATGAGGTTATTTCCCCTTGTATTTCTATGAGTATTATACTAGATTATATGTCGTTTATATGGTTGTGATTTCATTGGTATTTGTGATGCTATTATGTTGGTTATGTATGTGTTTTATGATAGTAGCTATCTATGGCTCTCATCATGTTTTTACTTTTAAATGAATGGAAAATGTATCTATGACCTAATGGATGAAATGTCAGTTGATGTGTTGAGGCATCAATGTTACTTAGCGATTCTCAGCTAAGTATGAGACCCCTATGCTTAGATATGCTATTTACACCTGTAGATTACATATTTGTGATATGTTTGACAAAATGCCTATCATGGCTAGTAGGGGTCCAATCAAGGTCTTATTCAAGTCATTTCTTTTGTACTGTCATTTTCGTGTTATCTTAATGTTCTAAAGATCTCATACAGTTCAGGACAGTGACCTGGGCTCTTGGCGTGAAAATATGGCTTAAATCCCGTGGACCCTGGCACAAGGCTTAGCAAAAAAGTCCCTAGACACTAGCTCGTAGGCCTATGAGAGCATCCAAAGGCCCCTCGACACTAGAATGTCCATAGCATGAGAGCGCCCAGAGGTCAAGTGGTCCAAAATCTCAGTGGGACCCACGAGATTGTTGGCAACAAGGTTGGATTGGTTCTTGAGGGTCCTAATGCTGATGTTGAATGTATGTATGGTGTGTTTCCATCGGTTCCACTTCCTTAACATGATTTAGGAGATCGAATCATATAATAGTGGCTTCTCGTCACATGTTTACCCTGGCAGGACAGTTGCTTGGGTAGATGTGGGAGGAGGGTGTTACAAAGTGGTATAAGAGCATGGTTCACCCCTCAAACTAGATGGGTTGTATGTTGGTCATGCATGCTTGTTGTGTTTGCATATTGTTGATCATGGTTGTAGTGAAGTCGTCATGAGTGTATGACTGGTTGTAGGCTATTATATGTCGCTTACATGTTGTTATATGTCACTTGGTTACATTCATGTATGTTTGGTTACATGTATCATTATTGTAGGTTTGGTTACAAGTATTATTAATTTATGCTTGATTACATGTGCTTATGCATGTGTATGGTTGGTTATGCATTTCTTATGCATACTAATGTTTGTGTTTGGTCACGTGTACAGTGATGTAGTGGTTGTTGTCATGCAATAGGTCATGGTGTGTGTTGTTGTTAAGGTCATGCATTAATGACTGGACCCTAACTAGAATGATGGTTGCATGGTTATATGTTTATGTGTTATGTTTCTATATGTTGTCATGATTATGTTATACGTGTATCACGTTGATTTGTTGATCTTGCATACAAGGTATCCTCCCCGAGATATACTAAGCTACGTTGGTTTATTGTGATTTGGTTTAGCTCACATGGTATACTTCGTAGTAGGAAATATCAAATGGCTAGCAATATGGTAGACTATGAAGACACTCCCTATGAATCAAATGAGAAGTATGGTGTTGGGAACTATTCCTATTTGGTAGATACACTGAGAATTTTAAAGAAATAAAGAAGGAGTTGCAAGGAAAATAATGACATAATCATGCAAGCACACGAGAAACAAGCAGAGGTAAACGTAATGGTACTTTAGAATTTGTTAGATTTGCAGTGAGAGGGACCACGTCACATCAGCTATGAGCAGGAGGATAGAACTAATAGGGCATATGGAAGTAGGTCGCATGGTGGTCACAGGTTAGATAAAGATGACACAGTTAGAGATCGTAGATTATTGGACACTTTGGATAGGAGGAAGGACATACATAGCTATTATTCTAGTTTTTGTTCAGATAGGCACTATGATCGTCATCAATATCATCTCTACAGGAGGAGTGATAGGGGATACTTTCCAGATTATTTTAAGAAATCAAAGCCACCTACATTTGATGAAGAGATGAAGAAACCACAGGATGCAGAGGCATGGTTTCCTAGCATGAGGAAGTTCTTCAGGTTGCATGATTATTGAGAGAAAATGAAAGTCAGAGTAGCTACATTAAGTCTCAAAGGTAAAGAGGACATTTGGTGGCAATATGTAAATAATGTCAGATGTATTCATGAGGAAGACTTGAATTGGAGTGAGTTTGAGTGGCTATTCAAGAAGAACTATATATCGGAGAGGTACTTTGATGATAGAGAAATATAATTCTGTGAGCTAAAGATGGGATCCATGACAGATGAGGAGTACACTAGCAGGTTCTTGGAGTTACTGAGGTATGTGCCTTATCTCATGGAGGAGAATGCCAAGATTCAAAGGTTCATTAGTGGATTTTCAGTTGCATTTAAAGATAAGATTGAGTTCAATGAGACTAAATCATTTGAGGAAACCATTCGAAAGTTAAGGCATTTTTATCAACAATCGAAGCACGTGCCTGAGACCAACACATATTGGAAAGGTAATGCAAGGAACAAAGGAAAATAGGACAAGAAACGAGCAAGACCTTAGGGTATAGATAATAAAGAGAATGTTTCACCATCTAAGAAGTCTAATGCATCATATGGAGGACAGTGACATCAATCTGAGGATCACAATAAGGAGCCCTTGCAGTGTTGGACTTGTGGAGGGGATCATCACATGAGACATTGTCCACAATATCAAGGTGGTAGGCCCCATATACATAGTGCACAAGATGCACATACTGTTGGGGATGTTGGTGAGAGTGTTCCTCGTATTTATGCAAAATTGGATAACAAATAGGAAGACCATTAGGAATCTATCATTGAGATGGATGGTAAGCCTCGTGATCAAGTTATTTCTAGTTTAATTAACCCCAGATCTAGTTATAGCTATGTTATTCCTGACTTGGTGGATAAGTGTGGTTTGAGTCAGGAATTGCATGCAAAATATTGGTTAGTGTAGTTGGCTACAAGTACAAAGAAGTGAGTTTACCATTGGGTACGAGCTTATGCATTTGATTGGAATGGTATGCCAACCACAACACATTTGAATGTATTACCATTGGGATCATACAATATGTTGTTGGGCATGGATTGGTTGTACCTTCACAGAACCAAGGTAGATTGTTATGAAAAATAAATTGAGTATGTGGATGAAAATGGGGAACTAAGAGTCTTGCAGGAAAATAAGAAAGCCATATGAGTTAGGATGGTAACAACTATGCAAGTAAAGCGCAATTGTAGGAAATGTTGTGTACTATTTTCAGTGCACAATTCTAGTGACAAGGGTAAGGAAGTTGAAGATGCAGATGTGTTGAGAAGGTATCCAGTTCTACTACAGTTCAAGGATGTATTTCCCGAGGACATTACAAAGTTTCCACCTCATAGGGAAGTACGCTTTTCTATTGAGTTGGTGTAAGGGGCAGCTCCAACATCAAAAGAACCTTACACAATGAACACATTTGAGTTAGTAGAATTGAAGTTACAGTTCAAGGAAATGTTGGATAAGGGATACATTATACCAAGTGTATCACCATGGGGCCAACCGGTATTTTTTGTGAAGAAGAAATATGGTACTCTCAGATTATGCATTGACTACAGGTAGTTAAACAAAGTGACCATCGAGAACAAGTATCTACTAACGAGGATTAATGACTTGTTTAATCAGTTGAAGGGAGAAAAAATGTTCTCGAATATTGATCTGAGATTTGGATATCATTAGGTATGCACCAAAGAGGAGGATATTTACAAGAAATCTTTCAAGACCTTGTATGGGCATTATGAGTTTGTTGTAGTTCCATTTTGCTTAACTAATGCTCTAGCTACATTTATGTGCTTGATGAATAGTGTGTTGCATCCGTATTTGGATAAGTTTGTTATTGTTTTCATTGATGAAATATTGGTATATTCTAAGAATGAGGAAGAGCATGCTGAGCATTTAGCAGCAATGTTGAGGTTGTTGAGAGAACATGAGTTGTATGCTAAGCTTAGAAAGTGTAGTTTCTTTCAGACTAAGGTACATTACTTTGGAAATGTTGTTTCAAAGGATCGAATTGTAGTAGATCCATAAAAGATAAGAGCCATTGATGAGCGCCATTATTGCAGAAGGATGTTGCAACTCCTGTGCTACCAGCTTTACTTTATCAACCTGGGGTTCATACAAACTTGGAGGTGGTAGTGATGTATGCACAAGTAAAAGTGATGGTTCTACCTGTTGTCACTATTCAGCTAGCGAGAGACCACTGGGTTTCAAGCCAGACTTGTATGGAGTCAGAAGCAGCTTGATTCTTTGATGGAAGAAAGGTACATCTACTCTAAGGGAGAGCTACTCTACTGAAATCATGGAGAAGGTCAACAGGTAATGTTAAATCACACCATTTCCTAATTAACCGCTAAGAAAACTATGCTTGGCAGAAATTCTAAATCAACATGAACCAAATGCTACTATCTAAGTTGTAGAAGTAATAAGAATCAACATCACTAGTGTGCAAGTAAAGAGACTGAACTAAATCTTTTTTTGCTTTTTTGTCTTTTTATGCAAAATAATTGCATATGTTGATGTGGCAGGTGAATTAAGGATGTTTGAGGATGGATGGAAGGGTTATTAGATGGTTGGATAGTTTGGAAGACCCTTGGGAGGCTTTTGGTGACTTCCTAGAAGTTTTCCATCAATTCGGCCTCAAAACAGGCTATTTCAGGAAAACCTACAGGGTGTACTAGAAACCTACAGGATATAGCCGAGAACAAATGTGAGGTGTTGGAGGTAATGGAAGGCCTAGGAAAGGTGTGTGATGGGTGGAATGGAGTGGGAGAAGGTCTAGTATTGTTGGATTGTGTTATATTCTTTCCACGACTAGCCCATATAGTTAACCGAGGGTTAGAGGTAAGGAGGTCATAGGGGGTTTGAGGGGTACCCGTAACCCCACTTTATGGGGTCCGGGGTAGCGCCCTGGAAAATTTTGGTTTGGACCCTATGTTAGGATGGGCACACCCACCTATGGTTTTGTGCATGATTTTCACACATGTTTTTGGACATGATGGTTTTCGGTCCATGGTATTGGATGCTTCGACATGTACAAATATGTATTATCACATTAAAAGGAACATAATGAAAAATCAAGCTGGTAGTCCCAGTTTTGGGATCATGGGGAAAATCTCTGTGTATATGTGTTTTATGTGTTATGCTCTCGCATTGTTTATTTTCTATGTTTAAGAATTCGTATGCAAGTAATTTTTGTATGGGATTAAAACCTACATTTGGTATCAGAACAATTTTGGCTTTAAGGGGATGCCTTTGTTGTTGAGGGGTTTCGCTCGGGCCTGTGGTATACCTTGTTTAGTGGGAGATCTGCGAGATTGATTTTGGTGGTGAAACAAGATGGTGAGCAGTGGAAAGATAGAGATCAATAAATTTAATCGTCAGAGTTTTGAGTTGTGGAAACTCAAGATGGAGGATCTGTTGGTGGATAAATATTAGTGGATCACAGTAGATCCAGGTACTAAACCAATGGGAGTGTCTGATGAAGAATGGAAGAAGTTGGATTGGAAGGCAAAGAGCACAATATGATTCTGTGTCTCAGATTCAGTATTGCTGAATGTATCAAGAGAAGCTACAGCGAAGGATTTATGGGACAAGTTAAGGACTTTGTACCAATCTAAGTCTCTGGTGAATAAACTATTCCTGCAGAAAAAGTTGTATAACCTGAGGATTAAATATGGAGACTCAGTGATAAAGCATCTAAACGCATTTAATAATGTGGTGTTCTCTATCATATTCGTGGGATAGTCTGGTTATTGCAATAGGTAGCAATGCAACTGCCTTGTAGTTTGATGAAATAGTCTCATCCTTGTTGATGGAGGAGACAAGATGGAAATATATGGAGAGCTATAATGGTTATGCCTTGTCTATATGAAGACGGTCCCAGAACAAAATCAAAAATAACTCATCGAGTGGGAGACCTAAATCAAGAGGGAGATCTAAATCTCTGGGAAAACCTGTAAAGATGGTGTACTGGAAATGCAGAAAGGAAGGGCAGTACAAAAGGGACTGTAAATCTAAATTTCTTGATAAAGGGAATAGATCTGATGATGCTCCTTTTGTAGAGACAAAGGCCACCTCAGATGAAGGTGGGGATGTGTACTTGGCTTCTTCAAGTACACATGTAGATCATGGGGCATGGTTAATTGACTCAGGTGCATCCTTTCACTTCACTCCCAATAGAGAGTGGTTCTACGAGTATTAGAAATATAATGGTGGTGATGTCTTCTTAGGGGATGATAGGAAGACTAGAATCATTAGTCATGGAAAAGTAAAGTTGAATTTGCAAGGTGGAAGGGTTAGAACACTTCCAGGTGTTCTGTATTTTCCTGCATTAGCCAGAAATCTGATTTCTATTAGCAAGCTGGATGATGCAAGTGTAAAAACAGTGTTCGAGAAGGATACCTGCAAGATGGTTTGGGGAGCATTGGTATTGATGCGGGGAGTTCGGATTGGAACTCTGTACAAGCTGCAAGGTAGCACTGTTGTTGATGGGTGCAATAGTTCTGTGATTCCTGAAAGTGGAGCAAAAAATCTAGTGGTCTCTCAAGAGAAGACCATAATTTGGCATCAAAGGCTTGGACATATTGGAGAGAAAGGCCTATGAATACTTCATGGTAAAGGTATGGTATAAGGTATGAGTAATAGCTCTCTAGATTTTGATTTCTGTGAAAATTGTGTATATGGGAAGCAAAATGGGGTGAGTTTCCCCTCTAGTGGTAAGAGGGCGAAACAAATATTAGAGCTTGTGCATAGTGATGTGTTTGGACCTATGAAGGTTCCATCACTGGGTAAGTCTGTGTACTATGTATCATTTATAGATGAATTCTCAAGGAATACATGGATATATTTCCTTAAGAAGAAATCTGAAGTCTTTGATAGGTTTAAAGAATTTAAGGCTCTCATGGAAAATCAGACAGAGAAGAAGATAAAGGTGTTGAGGACAGATAATGGTGGAGAGTTTTGCAGTAAGGAATTTGAAGAATTTTGTCAGAAGTGTGGTATATCATAGAAGAAGACTACTCTATATACACCTCAGCAAAATGGAGTTGCAGAAAGAATGAATAAGACGTTGATGGAAAGGGCAAGAAGCATGCTCAGTGGTGCTGGGTTAGGACAGGAATTCTGGCAGAAGTGGTGGATACTGCATGTTACCTGGTCAACAGGTCACCTTCATCATCGTTGGAGGATAAGACTCCACAAGAGGTATGGATTGGTAAGAAACCCTCTCTTTCACATCTGAGGATATTTGGATGTGATGCATATGTACATGTTCCAAAGGAGAAATGAACCAAGTTGGATAGTAAATCTGGAAAGTGCATATTTATTGGGTATAAGGATGGTTTAAAGGGTTATAAGCTTTGGAACCCAATCACACGAAAGGTTGTGTACAACTGAGTGTGGTGTTCAGAGAGGTAAAAGATGTTATTAAACATGAATTCCAACCAAAGGAACCTGAGAAGATAGAGTTTGAGCTTAAGGAGGAAGAACCAAACTCTACAGCAGAGGAGGAATCAGAAGATGAAGAGCCACAAATTCCGGGTGCGAGAAGAACAGTTCGAGAAAGAAGGCAGCCAGAAAGGTATAGTCCATCTGCTTTCTGTTCAAATTTTCCTTTATCTATTACTGATGATCATCCCAGAACTGTGAAGGAAGCGGTAGATTCAAAAGATGGAAAACTTTGGAAAGAGGCCATGGTTGATGAAATGACATCTTTACACAAAAATAAGGCCTAGGATCTGGTGGAGTTGCCAGATGGAAGGAAACCCATTGGCAGCAAATCGGTGTTAATAAGAAGACAAATGCAGAAGGAAAGGTGGATAAATACAAAGATCAGTTGGTAGAAAAAGGTTATTCCCAGGTGCCAGAAATTATTTTGGTGATAGTTTTTCATCTGCTACTAAGGTAACTTCTATTAGATTACTTTTATCTGTTGTTGATGTTTTTTATTTTGAGGTAGAACAGATGGATGTGAAGACATCATTTCTTCACGGGGATCTGGAAGAGGAAATATACATGAAGCAACCTGAAGGCTTTGCGGTGAAGGGTAAGAAAGAACTAGTATGCAAGTTAAAGAAGTCTCTATATGGGTTAAAACAGTCACCAAGGATGTGGTATCAGAAATTTGATACATTTATACGGGGACTTGGATTCACTATAAGCAAAGTATATCACTGTGTGTATTTTAAATTAATTGGTGACCATGTTATTTATCTGGTCTTGTATGTGGATGATATACTACTGGTTGGAAATAACAGAGACATTATCTAGGATTTGAAGACCCAATTGTCCTCCAAATTCGACATGAAATATCTTGGTGCTACAAACTATATTTTGGGCATGGAAATTAAAAGAGATCGGGCAAAGAGGAAACTCTAGTTAAATCAGAGGAAGTATGTCGAGACAACACTACAAAGGTTTAATATGCAGGATAGTAAACCGGTGAAGGTTCCTATTCCTGTAGGTGTAAGGTTATCTACTGCATAGTGTCCCAAGACACAAGAAGAGGAAGAGGACATGTCCCATGTTCCATATGCAAGTGCAGTCAATAGCCTGATGTATCTAATGGCATGTACTATACCAAACATTGAACATGCAGTGGGAGTATTGAGCAGGTTTATGTCAAAACCAGGGAAGGAGCACTGGATAACCGTGAAGTGGGTTTTCAGGTATTTGCGTGGCACTAGTGATTATGGCTTGTGTTACCAAGGAAGACTAGGATTGGATAGAGTGTTGCATATTCATGGCTTTGTTGATGTTGATTGGGCTAGATATCTAGATCAGAGAAGATCTACAAGCGAGTATGTGTTTAACCTATTTGGAGGTGCAGTCGATTGGATGAGTAAGAAACAATCTGTAGTGGCACTATCAACTACAGATGCAGAATACATGGTAGCCACTCATGCAAGCAAGGAAGCAGTTTGGTTGCATAGATTGTGTTTAAGTATGGGGTTAGTATAGGAAGCTATAAGGATAGATTGTGACAGCCAAAGTGAAATTTTCTTGGCAAAGAACCCCGCATATCATTCAAATACAAAGCACATTTATGTTCAGTATCACTTTGTGAGGGATATGGTAGAAGACAAAAAGGTGTTACTAGTAAAGGTGGACATTTTGAAGAATATTGCAGATGCATTGGCAAAATCTATGAGCCCTGAGAAGTTCTCTTGGTGTAGAGAAACAATGGGTGTTGCAAGGTTGGATAAATGACTAAGGTCTCTTGTGGCCCCCTATGGAAAGAAAACAACAAGTGGGATAATGTTGGGTTGTGTTATATTCTTTCCACGACTAGCTAACATTGTTAACCGTGGGTTAGAGGGGGGGAGGTCACAGGGGGTTTGAGGGGTACCCGTAACCCCACTTTATGGGGTCCTGGGCAGCGCCACGGAAAATTTTGGTTTTGGACCCTATGTTAGGATGCGTGGACCCACCTATGGTTTTGGGCATAATTTTCACACATGTTTTTCGACACAATGGTTTTCGGTCCATGGTATTGGATGCGATGGTTTTCGGTCCATGGTATTGGATGCTTTGACATGTATAAATATGTATTATAACATTGAAAGGAACATAATGAAAAATCAAGTTGGTGGTCCCAATTTTGGGATCCAAGGGAAAATCTTTGTGTATATGTGTTTTATGTGTTATTCTCTCGCATTGTTTATTTTCTGTGTTTAAGAATTCGTGTGTAGGGAATTTATGTACAAGGTTAAAACCTACAAGTATCACTCAGAAGTCAACATCCAAGATAGTAGAAGGCTGGATTCGCTTAATGTGCTTGGAAAAATTTCTATGAAAAATGATGAAAAACAAGTGAAGGTGATGGTGAAAACAAGGGATGGCTAAGGTAGATGGAGTGCATGTTGGCTGATGGATATGAATTCTTAGTCTCCTCCTGAAGCACCTACTCTGCATAAAACATGTATATCTTCCAAAAATATAAGTAAACAAGAAACATTTTCATAAACTAGAAAAGCGGAATTAATGAATTAATTGCCTACACTATGCATGAGGAAAGTCGCTGAAGGGAATGAAAGCATGGATGAGACCTACTACAGAAATGAAGATGAAAATGGAAATCTACCTTGCAAAACTAACCAAATACTAATTTAAAGACAACAAACTCCAAAGCTCATAATAGAACTAGAAATCTATGCTTTTGGGGCTAGTTAAGGGTCCCTTCCTTAAGTCATGATCCTAAAGGGAGGAAGTGAGGCCGAGACACCTATTGAAAACCTTATGGTGATCCTTTTATCCCTGCTAACCTGCTACTGAAGTCAGGCACAAATGGAAGCAAACTAATAAATAGCCAATCTAATCTACACTACTTGTAATGGAAATGCATGTAAAAAGCAAATTAACAATGAAGCTATGAAACTACACTAAACATACATATACAAGAAAGAGGAGCCTTGGCTACTAGGGTTGGGCCCTAACCGAAGAGCTTCAACCCTCTGAGTTAACTCAGTGCTGGCTCAAAATTAAACTCATTCTTATTACCAAAACAACAAATTACATCAATAGAACTTTCACAAGTATTCTAGCTCGAAAATAGCTTAGAGTTTTACAATAAAAATATGAATCCTACTGAGGTCCTAGGCCTCTCTACTTATACAACTGAAGTCCCCAATGACTTCTTTAAAATTAGGGAGGTTCAACTCCCAAACTCGAGATAAACTGGTGCTTTATCTCTCACTTGCTCAGCTACCTTCTAATCCTTATGATTTGGTTGTTTCCACTCCAAGCTGATGTGATGAATGAAGGAATATTCAAATGGAGAAGTAGTAAATGAGGAGGATTTACCTCCTACAATCCCTCTCCCTTGTCCCATTCGAGTTTTGACCTTAGTCTTTTCCAAAATTCCTTGATTTTCTCCTTTAATCCTGCATTCAATGCATATTAGTCCACTAAGCATAATATCCAACTCTAACTCACCTCTTAAACTAAATATAATAAAAAACATGTAATAATTTATGAGAAAACTTGGTTTGGCTAAGCTAGGAGGTCAATTAAGGCCCATATAATTACTCAATGATGAGGCTCATCATCACCCCCTACTGAAAGTGTTTCTCATCCTCTAAGCAACTTAAGCAAAATCCATATCCTTCATGGCTCTAGTGGCCTCTCTGACATCCCATGCCTCTATTGTGGTCTCCTCCTCTTGTTCATAGAAGCCTGCTTTCTTTTCTACCTCTTCACACTACGTCTTTTCTTCTTCTTCCTCTCTCCCTTCTAGCATCCCTAAGAGTAGTGGTGGACTGAGTTTTAGGGCAATCCAATTGGCTTTCAGCCTTTTCATAGATTTCTTATACATGGGTGTCCTATTTAGTACCTCTCTCAATATTTGAGGAGAGTGATACTCTCTTATCTTTAAGTTGTATGGCAGTGTGTTCCATCTCCTCAGGAAAGCATGTATGCAATCATCTCCTAACAAACTGAACATGTCCTCAAAATGTGAAATGGCTTGCTTTTGGGCAGAAAGATATCTAGGTTCAAGTTGAGGGTCATTTGCAATCAAATTATGGGCACTGATGATAGCCATGGGATTTGATTGTTCATCTCTAAGCATAAGAGGTTCAGTCTGTTCTCTTACCAATATTCTCTTCATCTCTGCAACCCTTGATTCCTCATGGTTCATCCATGATGCCAAAGCCATCAATTGTAAATCTCCTAACTTGGCATTAGGGTCCCATACATTCATGTTTGTTAGGGCCATGTTGTGAAAATAAAACTGTGCCATCTTGGCCCTATCTTCTAGCGTGCTATGATCGCAAAGATTAATGAACTGCCTGTAGTCCGAAAATGACATGGTGCTTCTCTATGCTAGGGTTTTGATTTGGAATTACAGTCATTGTTCCTTGAGGTAGAGGGCATAGGCTTTAGCTGGCATCCTACACTAGATTTATTCCAAAGAGAGACTGGCCATACATGTTAATTTATTCTCTCTTTCTTGCAGCTATCCTCTCAACCATGCATTTTCTGTCTCTAGTTGATTTCTCATTATGGCCTCTCTATCTCTCAAGCCACTTAGCTCTCTGTCCATCTCCTTAATTTTCTCCTCCATGTGCCCAATGTCTTCCACCCCTTTTGGTTTGGCGATCTGCATCCATCAGTGAGTTCTGACCCTCTCCTTCTCAAGCTCAAAGAATAGTGGGATAGCAAATTTTTGAGGTATGACCCTGCATCCTTCAATAAACATGTAGTAAGAGTCCAGGTTAGGTTAGGGTCTGGGTTCTTTTGTCTTTGGGTCCTCTTCTTTGGTTTCTTGTTGCTTCGCTACCTCCCTTTCTAATTTTTTTGCTTCCTGTAGGTTCAGCAGAGTATCCTATAGGACTGCTTCTGATTCCTGCAGATTTTGTTGTGTACCTTGTATGCCTGCCTTTCCCTTGGAGGACGTTGATCTAGTCATAGGCCTCCTCACATAAGTGATAAGAGACTTAGGGGAAGGCATTTTCTCCTTTTGTTCAAGGGAGTCTTCAATCACAATACGAATTTTGGTTGGTGTTTGGGGTTTCCCCTATCATATTCTTGTGCTTTTCCTTGTCCCAAAATATAAGGGGGTTTGCCTCTGCCTTTTGCCTTTTTGCTTGATGGGGTGCTAAGAGCAGTGAGGGCAATTACTGCCTCTCTCTCAGTGGGTTCTAGAGACAGCCTAGGTGACTCCTCCTTTTTTTTTGTCCCCTCTTGTCCATTGCCTTCTTCACCTATGTCATTCCTTTCTTATTCCTCTTGTAGACCTTCAACATCTTTATCAATTTCCTCCTTAACATCCTCCTCTGTTTCTTAGAGGATTTCTGGTTCAATTACTTAAGGGATGTAATTACAGAACCTACCCATTCATATTTCTTACAGTGGCCAACTCCCATGCTTTCCCTCTGAAACTCCTCTCGTCCAATCCTGTAGACAATCTTTGTGTATCCTATAGGAATTCCTATGCATGATCCTGTAGGAATTCCTGTGCAATCCTATAGGAATTCTTGTGCAATAAATTGATGGATTTTTGCTTCCGGTAAGTTTCCTGGGTATGAGAGCAACCTGTGAGAGTGAGTTTCGAGGAAGTGAATGCATGAATGCATAAGGACGATGATTATTTCCTCTTATGGTTATTCGGGGTGAGGTGGTGTGCTGTCAGCAAAGGTACATTTCCATTTTTGGATAATTTGTCCCCACTACCACCTCATCATTCCCCAATCCTCGTAATGAGCTCCCACCTTATGCATTCATAGTTTTAACTGTTCTTTTCCTTCTCCCTCTCTATCTTTGAGTTTACTGCTGCCATGTGTGAGGGGACACCCCATTGTGTATGTGTTGACTAAACGAAGGTGGCCAAGTTAACTAGCCACCTTTTCGCTTATAAACCAACTTACTCATAAACCTTACATTTTTTTACTACATCATGCATATGAGAGAGCGAGCGAGAGACTTACCTGTGGTGCCAATGATTTGTTGCAGTTGTCGAAGACCAGAGGTGCTTTTGTGTGTATTGGCTGCATGCTATTATTTTTCCTCCTCTTGTTGTTTCCTAATGACTCCTTTGTTTGTGCAGGTACCTGTGGTTGAAGATGGTGGTGTTGTTGTTTCTTTGGAGATCTTGGATCATCATGCTAGAGGTTTGCTACTATTATGATTAGCATTCTATGGGATAGGCTTATACAGGATTTCCTACAAGATGTCCTGTAGCTTCTTCTCCCTCAAAACTCTTAATCATACTTTTTTTGGGGGTTGTGAGGATGGTGACATGGATGGAGAAAAATACTAGGAGTGTGGAGAGCAAGTAATACACATGTGATTCTCTCTATTCCTCCATGTTTCCCTTTTTTTCAAAGACTGAAAAAAATATTCTTGAAACTGATTTTGTTTTTAATGGCGAGTGTAGGGATGATGATGGTGGACAAGATATGGTGATTGAATGATGAAGGGGGTGCATTTTATTGGCATAGCAAGTCATTTGTTTGCCTTAGACTGCCTCCTGTAGTATTTCTAGGTCATTGTAATTCCTACAGGATCATCTTGTAGGTTTTAAGGGGATCATGTAGGTTTACAGGGGATCCTGTAGAAAACATAGTCCCTTTGTAAACTGAAGTAAAGGAGTGAAACAATGACAGAAATGGTGGAGAAATTAATGGTAATCAGTGGTAAAATAAAAAAGTGAGTGACATGGGTCTCTTTGTGATCCTCCTCTGTGTTTTGACCGTCCTTCTTGCTAACCTACAAACAGAAATTTCATGATTATTTTCTCTCTCTTTTTTTCTTTTTTTTTTAAACGACTAGGCTGCCTCTGAGAGGTTTTCACCCTAGTTGTTTGCCCTGGGCACTTCAAGAGAGGTTTTTACCCAAGGATATTTGTTATTCTCTTTTTTCTCTTTTTTTTTTTGTTTTGACACCACTGGGCTGCCCTGAGAAGTTTTCAACCCAATGGTGGGACTCAGGTGCCTCAAGGAGCTTTTCACCTGAGCCCTTATTTTTCTTTTTTCCTCTTTTCTCAATGATTTGACGAGGGAGGAGTTGAAACTTGCTCCACTATCATCACTCTTTTATTGATATCATCAATGAACTCTTGTTTTGATAAAGGCCTCTTGTAAATTTTCAATCGGTGTCCATTAACAAGTAAAGGGATAGCCTCTTCATCTATGGTTCTGATCTGCACTGAACCATTACCATGGCATATTTCTACAACATAAGGTCCTAGCTATCTTGTCCTTAACTTTCCCTTGAAGTCTTTATACATAGAATCATATAGAAACGCCCAATCACCTTCCTGAACTTGCTTCTCCTTGATGTTTTTATCATGCCAAATCTTCCTTTCAAGTTGAACTACCTCTATATGTAGGAGGGCCTGCATTCTGAATTCATCCAAACCATTCATCTAGAACAATCTCTCTTTTTGTGCACTACTAAGATCTAGATCTAGTTGGGCTGACAACCTTAATGTGTTATTCTCAAATTCAATGGACAACAATGCCCTTTTTCCATAGACCATCTTATAGGGTTGGAATCCAGTGGTGTTCTTCCATGTGGTATTAGAGGCCTAGGTGGCCTCAACTAGTCTAGCTACCCAATCCTTCCTATTGTTTCTTACCACTTTGGTTAAGATGCCCTCCAGCGCTCTTTTGATCACCTCCACTTGTCCATTAGCTTGTGGATGATAGGGAGTGGAGGTTTTATGCTTGATCTTGTGCTCGTTGAGCAAGTCTTCAATCATGTTGGAGGTAAATTAGCTACCTTGGTATGTGACCAACTCTCTTGGGTACCCAAATTTGTAGAATACATTCTCCCTTAGGAACTCAACCACCTTCTCCTCTGTTGATGCCTTAATTGCCTTGGTTTCAACCCACTTAGTCAAATAGTCAGTGCACACAATGATGTAATGTTTTTGCTTGGAAGGAGGGTCAATAGACCCAATGAAGTCTATGCCCCACTTGTCAAATGGCTCAAAAGTCACTTGAGGCTACAGAGGCATTTCATCTCTTGGAGTAGGCCTTCCCACCCTTTGGCACTGATCACACTGACTAGTATATCTTTTCACATCCTGATGAAGAGTGGGCCAATAATAGCCTACTTGTAACACTTTGAATGTTGTCTACTTTGCTACAAAGTGACCTCCACAAAGCCCATCATGACAGGTCAAAAGGATGTTAAAGGCTTCCTCCTCCCTGACACACCTTCTCAAGATTTCATCTAGGCCAAGTTTGAAGAGATTTCCCCCAATCCAAGTGAAGGGGGCGCTTTTCCTTACTATCTTTCTCTTTTCTTTGGAGGGCAGGTTTGGTGGGAACTGTGTTGATACCAAATAGTTTGCTATATTAGCAAACCATGGAGAGAGAACTGAAATGGAAAATAAGTTCTCATCTGGTGACTAGTCACCAACCATTCGTTCTTCACTTGCAGACAAATTTACTCCAGAAAAAAAGTCTGCAACAACATTTTCCTTACCAGGCTTATCAACAATAGTTAGATCAAACTACTATAATAAAAGTAACCATCTTATAATCCAAGCATTCACATTTGGTTTGTTCATTAAATATTTGATTGCAACATGGTCAGTATGCACAAATGTTTGATAGCCTGTAATATAATTCTTTAATTTTTTCAATGAATGCACAACAGCCAAGAGTTCCTTTTCAATCATTGTGTAATTTAGTTTAGCCTTTGACAGATTCTTACTAATAAAATAGATAGCATAAGGCAATTTTTCATCTATCTGACCCAGAGCTGCTCCTATGGCTTTGTTTGAGGCATCAGCATGAATATGAAAGGATATGGCCCAATTTGGGCCACGGAGAATCAGTGAAGTCGTTAACTTGTCCTTTAGGATGTCTAAGGCCTCTTGACAGCTTTTTGACCATATAAACTAACAGTCCTTGGCCAACAAACCAAATAAAGGAGAGGCCAACTTGCTAAAGTCCTTTATGAACCTTCGGTAGTATCCAACTAACCCTAGGAAACTTCTGACATCTCTTAGCTTTTGAGGAGGTGGGACCCTCTGGATGAAAGCTATTTTGTTTGGGTCCACCTGCAGTCCTTGATGAGATATTGAATGACCTAGTGCAGTCCCTGCAGTCATCAAGAATTCACATTTTTCGGGACTGAGAGACAGGTTCATTTCAATGCATTTGTACAGTACTTTGCCTAGGTTAGACAAAGCTTCTTGAAAATCACAGCCATAATGTGTAAAATCATCCATATAAATTTCCACTGCATCATGGACTAATTCGGCGAAAATACTTAGGACTGCTCTCTAGAAAGTGGCAGGAGCATTGCATAGGCCACAGGGAAGTACCCTAAGGACAAGTGAAGGTGGTTTTTTTCTAGTCTTTCGGGCTGATCTGGATTTGGTTGTACCCACTGAATCCATCTAGGAAAGAGAAAAACCTGTACCCTTCTAGGCCATCTAGCACTTGGTCAATGAATGGTAGAGGGAAATGGTCCTTCTTTGTGGCTTTTTTCAACTCCTTGTAATCGACACAAATTATCCACTTATCATTTTTCTTTGGAACTAACACCAAAGGAGAGACCCACTCACCATCAAAGATATGGTAAATGAATCCTACATCTAGCAGTTTTTGCAGTTCTTCTTTGACTATATCTTTAAGAGCTAGATTCATCCTCCTTTACGGTTGTCAAACTGGCTTGCAACCTTCTTTGATGTATATGTGGTGAGTACACACTGAGGGGTGTACTCCCTTCATTTCTTTGTAATTCCAAGCGAAGGCTTCTAGATTTTCCTTTAGCATGTTGCATAACTTCTCTTCTTGGAGAGCAGAAAGAGATGGATTGATTTTCAAGGTTATCTCCGAGCCGAATTCTATGGTTTTGACATGGAGTGGGTTGGAATTGTCCAAGAATAAGTCAATTGGATGATTGCTCTGGGTTTCCTTTATTGCTTCTTCTAAGGGCAATGAACTAGGAGTTGGACTTTGGAGTAGGTGCTCAATCAAATCATCCTCATCATGTTGTCCTCCTCCCATGGTTGTTTCTAAAGTATAAAGTTGGACAGAATAAACTTCATCTTCTTCCTCCTCCTCCAACCATAAAGGTAAATCATGCTCTAGAGAAGGTTGAGCAAGAGGATATAGGACTAATTGCTTGGACATATGCCCATTCTTGATGGTCATATTCCCAGCTCTGCAGCTAATGTAAGCATCGGCAGTGACCAACCATGGTCTCCCAAGGATGAGAGGGTAACCAGTAAGCTTGGCCTTAGGCTGGAGAACTAGGAAATCTACAAGGTACTCTCAAGAGTCAATGGATACCATCACATCCTCCACAATCCCCTCGGGGGTTACTGTGGAGAGGTCTGCAAGTTGCAAAACTATTTTGGTCTTCCTTAATGAACCTTGGAGGTTGAGCTTGAGCATGGTGTCCTTGGTCATCACATTAATGGTAGCCCCAAGATTGATCAGAGTGTGTGGGAAAATGGTGCCATTGATGTGCACATCTACTACAGGCTTCCAGGTCCAAATATTTTGGACAGATTATGTGCCACATCATTAAGTTAGACAATTGTCCAAGGACATTAATGTTAGGGGCATCCCTTCTTCACCTCCCTGAATGCTTGAAGCACTTCTCCTTAATCAACTTATTGTAAATAGGAACATCTTTTATTTCTCGGAGAAGTGGAATCTTAACACATAGATTATTCAATTCTCCCAGAAGTTTAATTTCTTCCGGGGTAGGCAGGAGTGGTTGGGAAAATCTCTCGAGAAAGCGTGGATTCACTTTAAGATTGCTTTTCTCTGTTTCTTCCTCAACCTCCCTAGGTAGAGGTGGAGGTTAGTTATCTGGGAGGACTCTCCCAGATCTCAGGTTAATCTCCTGGATTTCCATAGCATAAGCTAGATATGATGTATCTCCACTGTATACTTGTTGAGTCTACTTATTGTTTGGGTTTGGATTTGGTTGGGCAGGCATCTAGGGTTGCTTGGGTGGAGCAGAGTGTAGTAGTTGTGGTTGGGCAGGTGGTTGAGGCAATAGAGCTAGAGAATTTTTGTATTGGGGCCTCCACCCCTGGGGCGGTGCATTCCACTGAGGTTGTGTGTTGGGTCCCTATAATACTAGTGATTACCCCATTAATATGGTAGTTTTACCCCTTATTAATATTGTTGTGCTCGTATTGTCACCATATTGTTATTACTGTGCCCCATATAATCCCTCTAGTGTTATTTTTGTGGCTTTATATTATTATTGTTAGGTCGGTTGGGTTATACTGTGACTCCTTAGACTCCTATACATAGAAAGGAGGCTTTGTCATTTGAATCATCCAAGAATTGTTCATTTATTTAATGTAAAGGAGGTTTCCCCCTTGAAGAGGCTGAATTCTAAGGCGTTGATCCATCTTTTCTAGCTTTTTCTTGAGCTGGTTCATAACATTTGGTATTAGAGCTTTGGATTCTAGGGTTTCGCTGCTCCAAACAGGTCATCGTGGAATTTTTGCTATAACTTTGTTTCTGCAACGTTTCAGAAGTTGAAAAAAAAACCCATTTTAGAAGACATTGCGCTGCAGCTCAGGTCCGAATTTCAGATATTTTTTCACTACATTTGCAGAGATATGATCTAACGAAGTTGGTCTTTTTGCAGACTCCTGAATTACATTCCAAACAGGTGACCTGGGGAAAATCGTCATAACTTTTTCTCTGAGCATTGGATTGAAATTCCATAAAATGGTATAGAAAGAGGACAAACTATAGTTTCTTCTATATAGCTTTTATAGCCAAAGGTCGAAACAGTGACCCGTGGCATGTTGTACAAGTTCGCTCTACTGAACTATATAATCAGGTCGTTGTGGGCGATTTGGCATAAATCTTCCCTCAAGAATCCAATTTGGATAAGACTAGTGGAATTATAAAGAGGATACAGAGGGCTACTGCAGACCGCAATTTTAGAACTGGATGATCTGAAATTACAGAGATACATCATATTAAATATTGAGCTCCTACAAAGTGAAAAAACGTGTGTAGTTTTTTTAAAATTTTGCCTAAGCTTGGTTTCAAAAATTAGTTTGAAGGAATTAAAAGGGCATAGTAAAGCATTATTATCGATAATTGATGCTCTGAGGAAAGAAAATGCAAACACCTAGTAGGCAACCTGAAAGCTCTAACATGACTCATGAAGAAGAGGAAGAAATGCAACATGATATATCAAAATTACAAGACCAAGTGCAACAAGTATCACTTGCACAAAAATCAACAGAATCTAAGATGGATGGTTTAAAGAAAGATGTAGAAGCTAAGCTGGATGGTTTAAAGACAAGCATGGAAGATTTGAAGATAGGCATGGAAGATTTGAAGACAGATTTAACAAAGCTTCTACAAGAAATGCTTACTAACGTTGAAAGGGTAGTAAAGGAAACTCATGATGAGAACAAAAGAAATGTTAATCATGATTTCATAGACTCTAATGTTGGATCGAAGACTCACCATATTCCAAAAATCGATATGAGGAATTTTGATGGCAAGGATCCCGCAACATGGATATTATAGATGGAGCAATTGTTCGATCTCAATAATGTGAAAAACACACAAAAGGTACGTATGGAAACTTTATATTTGGAACCAAATCAGTTTGTATGGTATCAATGGCTTTGCTCTCGTAAACAATCTATCACTTGGGCAATTTTTACGGAAGAATTGATAGCACATTATGAGGATACAAAAAGCAACACTTTTTTTAGCCAATTGATAAGTCTCAAACAAAAGGGTTCAATAATGGAGCACATTGAGGAGTTCCAAAAATTGAACATAAGGGTAAAAGATATTCCAGAGGAGCATAGGATTGATGTGTTCATAGGGTCTTTAAAGGATAATATCCAACATGATGTTCACCTTTGGGAACCTGATTCATTAGAGAAGGCATTCAGGTTAGCAAGAAAAATGGAAAGCAAAATTATGGCAATGAGGAAGCATACCACTCACAACTATAAAGACGGCAGTGTTGTTGCCCCTAGTCTTCCACAACCTATAAGGTTGACAGCACAATAATTGGAAGAAAAAAGAGCAAAAGGGCTTTGTTACAGTTGTGATAGCAAATACACTAAAGGTCACAAGTGTGCTGAGAAGAAATTATTCTACATAGATTGTGAGGAGGAAGAAGAAAATGAGCAATAAATGTCAAAAGAAGAGGATATACTCCAGGAACAAGCCTAGATGAAGAACAAATGAATCCAACCATATCTTGTAATGCATTGGCGGGAATTACCACTCCTCAAACCATCAAGATAGAAGGACAAATCAAGAAGAAAAAGGTAATAGTGTTGATTGATTCAGGAGGTAGCCACAATTTTATTCATTGTAAGGTAGCAAAAGAATTGAATTGCTTCCTATATCCAGCACCAGAGTGTCAAGTGATGATTGCAAATGGAGGAACAATAAATTGCTCTGGAAAATGCGATATAATATCAAGCTATCCATGGGAGAATATGTATTGAATAGCCCAATGCTTTCCATTCCAATGGAAGGTGTTGATGTTGTGCTAGGAGTTCAATGGCTACAATCCTTGGGTACAATATCTTTTAACTTTCAAGAACTTTTCATGAAATTTTATGCGGAAGGAAAGGAAATTGAATTAAAGGGCATTGCAGGGAAACTAGGAAAGATAATAAGCTCTAACGGTATGACAAAGCTTCTAAAAAAGGAACAACAAGGTGTAATTGCACAATTATGTTTGCTAGATGTTTCCACATCGAAATCATATATTTCTCAAGATCTCCAAAAAGTCTTGGACAATCATTCCAAGGTATTTGAGACTCCAAAAGGTCTCTCTCCTATTCGTGGTCACGATCATGCTATTCATTTGATTCTAGGAAGTGTTCCTCCACACATCAGGCCGTACAGATATCCCTATTCCCAAAAGAGTGAAATTGAACATATGGTTGTAGAAATTCTAGAGGCTGGTATAATTCAACCTAGCCAAAGTTCTTTCTTTGCTCCAGTAGTATTGGTGTACAAGAAGGATGGATCATGGCGCATGTGTCCGAATTATAGGGAGCTAACCAAGCTCACTATTAAAGATAAGTTTCTCATTCCTGTCATTGACTAATTATTGGATGAATTGCATGGATCAATTTACTTCACCAAGTTGGATCTTCGTTCAGGATATCATCAAATCAGAATGAAGACTGAAGACATTCTAAAAACAACATTTAGAATTCATGAGGGTCATTATGAATTTTGGTTCATGCCTTTTGGCTTTACCAATGCACCTTCAACATTTCAAGGTTTGATGAATTCCATTTTCAAACCATTTCTTAGAAAATTTGTGTTAGTATTTTTTGATGATATACTAATATACAACAAGTCTTGGAAGGATCATGTTGAACATGTTGAAGGGTGCTACAACTATTGGAGGAGAAACAATTATATGCAAAAAGATCCAAATGTTTCTTTGGAGTACAAGAGGTGGAATATCTGGGTCATATTGTATCTCATAAAGGATTTAAGGTAGACCCTAGCAAAATTAAAGCCATTAAGGAATGGAAAATCCCCACATCCATAAAGCATTTGCGAGGATTTCTCGGGTTGACAGGGTATTATCACAAGTTTGTTAAGAATTATGGGAGAATAGCAACACCTCTAACAACATTATTCAAGAAGGATGAATTTTCATGGACTCCAGAAGAAACAAAGGCCTTCGAACATCTTAAAGAGGCAATGTGCCAAGCACCGGTCTTAGCTACACCAGACTTCACAAAAACCTTATTGTGGAATTTGATGCTTCAGGAAATGGAATTGGTGCTGTTTTAATGCAAGATGAAAGACCCATTGCTTTTGAAAGTCGTCCAATCAAGGGAAAGTTTTTACACAAAGACATTTATGAGAAGGAGATGTTGGAAATACTCCATGTACTTAATAAATGGTGACCCTACCTAATGGGAAACACTTCAAGGTAAAAACGGATCATGATAGCCTTAAATACTTTGTAGAACAAAGATTATCCTCTGAAGAGCAACAAAAGTGGGTCACAAAGATGTTGGGTTAGGACTTTGAAATCATCTACAAAAAAGGGAAGCAAAATGTGGTGGCAGATGCACTCTCAAGAAAGGATGAGGATGTGGAAGCATTGTTGTGTGCCATTTCTTTTATCCAACCAGATTGGATAAATGAAGCAAGGGAGGAATGGAAGAATGACGAAGAAGTGTGGGCACTTATTCGAAGTTACAACAAGATTCTAGTACGTCGGATACATTTAGCTGGCAAAATGATTCTTTATGGTACAAAGATCGCTTATACCTCTGTAAGAATTCCCAGCTAAAACAAAAGATTCTTATGGAATTGCACACTTCTCCCTTAGGAGGGCACTCAGGATTTTTAAAAATTTACCATAGGGTTAAGAAGGAATTTTTTTGGGATGGCCTTAAATCAGATATTCAAAAGTTTGTGGCGGAATGTTTGGTTTGCCAACAAAATAAAGTTGAAACAATTAAGACACGGGTCTATTACAACCTTTATCCATTCCAAGCCAACGTTGGGAGGAGGTTTCAATGGATTTTATCACAGGTTTACCCAAGTCTGAGGGAAATAGTTTCATCATGGTGGTAGTTGACAGACTTACCAAGTATGCACACTTTTGTGCATTATCACATCCATTTAAATCCAGTACAGTTTCTAGTGCATTTATGGAAACAATTCAAAAGCTACATGGAAACCCAAAGATTATTGTAAGTGACAAAGATCCCATTTTCACTGGAAATTTTTAGACAAAATTGTTTTCTTGTCTTGGTACTCAGTTAGCTCATAGCTCATCTTATCATCCTCAATTTGATGGGCAAACTGAGATAGTAAACAAATGTTTGGAAGGATATCTTCGTTGCTTTGTATCTGATAAACAAACATAACGGTTCAAATGGTTTCCTCTGGCTGAATGGTGGTATAACACTTCCTTCCATACAACAACAAAAATGACCCCATTTATGGCACTTTATGGGTATCAACCACCAT
>APFE030770459.1:1830-38432 GCA_000404065.3 Pinus taeda | reverse complement strand
CAGATGCACTCTCAAGAAAGGATGAGGATGTGGAAGCATTGTTGTGTGCCATTTCTATTATCCAACCAAATTGGATAAATGAAGCAAGGGAGGAATGGAAGAATGACAAAGAACTGTGGCACTTATTCGAAAGCTACAACAAGATTCAAGTACGTCTGATACATTTAGCTGGAAAAATGATTCGTTATGGTACAAAGATCGCTTATACCTCTGTAAGAATTCCCAGCTAAAACAAAAGATTCTTATGGAATTGCACACTTCTCCCTTAAGAGGGCACTCGGGATTTTTAAAAACTTACCACAGGGTTAAGAAGGAATTTTTTGGGGAGGGCCTTAAATCAGATATTCAAAAGTTTGTGGTTTGGTTTTCCAACAAAATAAAGTTGAAACAATTAAGACAGTGGGTCTATTACAACCTTTATCCATTCCAAGCCAACATTGGGAGGAGGTTTCAATGGATTTTATCACAGGTCAATCTGAGGGAAAGAGTGTCATCATGGTGGTAGTTGACAGACTTACCAAGAAAGCATGGCTGTGGTTTGTGTTAGAGTCAGCCTTTGCATCCTTCCTCCAGTGATCAAGCATGCTCTTACAAAGTGGTCTTAGGGTGTCAAAGTCAAATTTTGTCATTTCAATGAGTCTTCAAGTAAAATTTGGTCACTAGGTATTAGGTCTAGGATTTGTTTTCACTCCTTTCAAAGTTTTCCAAGTGTTGGTCCATGTAACCATTCAGCTAAGTGTACCATCATTTAAAAATTTGTCATCTTTCAGTTTCAATGGGTCATTTTACACCTTGTTTGTGCTTCAGTTGTGCTCAGGTAAGGCACATTTCCCTCTCCTAGGGTTTTTGTTTCTGAGCAAGAAAAAATGAATTTGGAAAAAGTGAGAGAGGTTTTTGTCCACAATAGGCCAAATAAGAAAAACCTCCTTCGTGTTTTACACAGGTGTCATGGTTTTAGCTAAATGTCAAAAATGCAGTTGCCTCTCGAGAGTTAATGCACCTCTGGAGTGACCTTGGGAAAATCAAGATTTCTCCTAGCCTGGTTGGCCAAATGACTTTATTGATGAGTCAAATGATAACTAGACACAAATATACTTCCAATGAGCTATCATGAAATCAAATTGGAGTTGAGGAATACCTATAAAAGTTGACTGCAATAGCACTCTCCATTTTGGCAGCCTCATTCTGCACATTTTGACCAGCCTTGGGAGATTGGACTTTTGACATGGAAAATGAACTCCAAATTGCAAAATTCAAGATGTTATCAAAAGTACAATCAATAAAATTTCCAATGAGATATCACATTCCCAATTTGGACACCAGGAAGGCCTCCAAAATTGGGTCTTAAGTGGCGCTGTGCATAGGATAAATTTTGCAACACAAGAATTTTGCATAGGTGTGCAACACCACCGACACTACGATTTTGATGGGGACACTTTTTGAAAGAATGGATTTCATATTCAGATTCAGCATGATGAGAACATCAATCCCTAAAATTTTCAGCAATTTTGGAGCAAATTTTGGTCACCTAAAGGTCAAAAAACAATCAAAATCAACCAAAAACCCTAGAGCTACTATACCTAACCTAAAATTCATATTTGATTCAGTCATCTCAACTGAGATTGACAAGGAGAGAGCCCTCTCCTAACCTGGTGGGGCTCACAACTAGGTTAAGCTTGGTTTTCGGTTATCTTAAGATTGCCTCCCTTCAACCTGAGGTCGATCTAGGCTCTAACATCGTGGCGACCATACTGGGGAATGTAGTTTTATGTTCCTCAGTAAAATGTATCAAGTTTAGATATGATTGTTGATGGTGGACAACGATCAGACACCAGAGGCTGAAATCATTCACCTGGCAACTCTAAATCAGTTTCGAGATTAGATCTAAGGACTCCACTGGAGGATGAACCTGATCAGCAGAAACATGAAAGGACAATATGGAAAGATCAGGTATTCAAGTTGGAATTTCATCCAAGACATTATGTTCTTTGTTATAAATTATTTCTTCTCTTTTCTTGAGAATGTCAAGAAGGCTTTACAAAGTATATTGTATTTGAGGAAAGATCCTAGACCTGCATTTGATTCTTTCCCTTTGAATATTGTGAATACCAAATATTCGCATGCCTTTAATCTTGATCAAGACCCTTCTTTTGAATCTTATGATGACCGTCTTCAAATTGATGAGCCTAAAGAGACAAAGACTGATTCTACAGCTTCTGTACATACCCCTATACCTTGTAAAATTCCAGATCGATACAAACCTCTAATTTTACCCCCTATATCCCATGCTTTCCCTAAAAATCATTACTAATATCTACCAAGATTTGATGGTGAATGTGACAACATCACTACTGAGAGACATGTATTGAATTTTGAGTCTTTTCTTGACCTTTTTGAAGTCAATGAAGAGGATGTCAGTATTAGGCTTTTTACTCTTTCTTTGCAATGCAAAGTCAAGATTTGGTTCAAAACCCTGCCTGATGTGAGCATCTCAGATTTCCAACAGTTCATCAAAGTCTTCCTCGACAAGTGGGTGGTCAGACAAAACCCTTTCTTGCTTCTAGAAGAATATAACTAGCTAAAAAGACAACCAGGGGAGATAGTACAACAATTTTCTGCCATATTTAACCAACTTTATTGTTCGATTCTAGTTAATATAAGACCTCCTCCTGGATCTGCTCTCTTGCACTACCTAGATCCCTTTGATCCAAAAATGGAGTTTTAGCTGAGAGAAAGGAACCTTACAACACTTGAAGAGATGCAAAATAGTGCAGTAGATGTAGAGGCTACTCTACTGATCAGAAGGGCAAAGTTGAAGGAAGAAGAGAGGAAGAAAATATATCCATAGGAATTGACATCTTTAGAGGTAAAGCTCGACATTTTGGTAAGTGTAGTGGAAGAGATGATGCAAAACATCACCACAAGGAATGAGTGTGATGTTCAAGAATTTGGCTTGTTGATTGAAGAAGAACAAGTGGCTGATCCAAAATATTTCCTTTCTTATCCCAGTTGTCATAGATATGATAATGATTGTTTAATAGATCATCTTGGAGAAGAGATATCTGTTGATATGACATGTATGCTTGATGATGTGTTTTATACTGATGATTTGCCTCAGTTTGATCAGTATGATGATGATTATGTTCACCAAATAGAAGCTAATCTTGTGGATAAATCAGCAACTAGTTTGTGGAAGGAGGAAGTTCACTTTCAGCAACTTGAATACAGTAATCAGTTGTTGCATATCAGCTACGGAAGTGAGGAGGAAAGTGTAGAAAATGTTGAAGTGAAGGATCTTTGCCTTTTTTTTTCTTCTTTCTTTCAGTTCATCAGAGACAACTTTTGTGCAATCAGAAATCAACTATCGACAAGTTTTGATCTGGACCATCTTGAGGGTAATGAAATCCTTGTTCAAAACTTCGCATATCTAGATTTACAGCCTCCGAATGCCATTGATTGTCAAGTTGCAGATGAAGACTTCAAAGCTAGAACATATGATCAAAGGATGCAAGATGATTCCATACCATTCTGTTTTGAATAATTTTAGTTTTTGAAGGGAAATTTGCATGGTATATATTCAAATGAGCAACCTGTAGAAAATTATGCAATCTCATTGGAACCAATAGAAAATGGGTTGCAACAATCTTTTCAAGTTTTTCATGATCCAATAGCTAATCTGTTGGATGATATTTGCAGTCAAAGTCCTTCTCCATTAGCTAACTTTGAGCTTGAAAAACGTATTGATACAAACTTGATCTGGCAGCTAGTTTATTTATGATTTTCAGCAGGAGTCGCGTCACAAAGCTCAGATGAAAGTTTGCATTCATGGTGTGAGGAGAAGAAAAGTAATCCATTGGATGGGCCAAGTCCCAACAAACATGAAATTCAATATCCTTATGCAGTACTTTTGGAGTTGGAGAGAGAATCCATATTACGGACCTATTTACAAGTTTTCATGGGAGTTGCCTTTCAGTAGTTCTCTCTTGTTGTTCATAAGAAAGCACTTGTAGAGAATTAAAACAGTAGCCGGAATAATTACTTGGTTGCATTGATTGTTTCATTTCACTTGATCAGGTGATGAATGGAACAGTTAGAGTAAGTTTTATTGAATAAGCTCTATTTTGAGCATATTTTCCAATTTTTCAATTGTGTTTTAGTATTGAGTCAGTTTCAAGTCAATTTGTGTCTTTAAGTCATCAGTTTTCAGTCATGTAAATTCAGCTTAAGTTTTTGACTCCATGCCCAATTGATAAGGCTACTAGGTCTACGGTGTTCTTGGCACATCCAAAAAGCTACCATCCCCAATGGAGCCAATTTTAGAGTCAGTCTTTGCAGCCTTCCTCTAGTGATCAAACATGCTCTTACAAATTGGTCTTATGGTGTCAAAGTCAAATTTTGTCATTTCAGTGAGTCTTCAAGTAAAATTTGGTCACTAGGTATTAGGTCTAGGATTTGTTTTCACTCCTTTCGAAGTTTTCCAAGTGTCGTTCCATGTCACCATTCGGCTAAGTGTACCATCATTCAAAAAGTTTTCGTCTTTCAGTTTCCAATGGGTCATTTTACACCTTGTTTATGCTTCAGTTGTGCTCAGGTAAGGCACATTTCCCTCTCCTAGGGTTTTTGTTTCTAAGCAAGAAAAAATGAATTTGGAAAAAGTGAGAGAGTTTTTTGTCCATAATATTCCAAGGAAGAAAAAAATCCTTCACTTTTTACATAGGTGTCATGGTTTTAGGGAAATTCCAAAAATACAATTGCCTCAGGAGAGATAATGCACCTTTGGAGTGACCTTGGGAAAATCAAGATTTATCCTAGCTCGGTTGGCCAAATGAGCTTCCGGATGAGTCAAATGGTAACTAGACACAAAGAGCTTTCCAATGAGTTATTATGAGCTCAATTTGGAGTTGAGTAAGATGTTCAAAAGTTGACTGCAACAACACTCTACATTTTGGCATCCTCATTCTACACATTTTGACCAGTCTTGGGAGATTGGACTTTTGACAGGGAAAATAAACTCCCAATTGGAAAATTAAAGATGTTTTGGAAAGTAGACTCAATAATATTTCCATCGAGCTATCACACACCCAATTTGGACACCGGGAAGGCCTCCAAAACTGGGTCTGAAGCGGCGTTTTGCATAGGACAGTGGCACTACACATAGGATAAATTTTGCAACACAGGAATTTGGCATAGGTGGGTGGTGCCACCGGCGCTGCACTTTTTATGGAGACACATTTTCAAATAATGGATTGCATATTCAGATTCAACCTGATGAGAACATCAATCCCTAAAAGTTTCAGCAATTTTGGAGAAAATCTTGGTCACCTAAAGGTCAAAAAACCATCAAAATCAACCAAAAACCCTAGAGCTACTATACCTAGCCTAAAATCCATATTTGATTCAATCATTTCAACTAAGATTTACAAGGAGAGAACCCTCTCCTGACCTAGTAGGGCTAGCTACTAGGTTAAGCTTGGTTTGTGGTTATCCTAAGATTGCCTCCCTTTAGCCTGAGGTCGATCTAGGCTCTAACAGTTTGGTTGGGGTTGTAATATGCATGGGACGACCCTTGCATGCCATGCTGGTATGGTCTAAGCCCATGAGGTCTCCTTTGGTTAATATAGCAGAGCTACTTAGTGACCCCATCAGCTCCTTGATATACAGCTTTGAGTCCAGGAAAAGAAGGGCACTTGTCTGTGGAGTGGTTTTCTTTACAGACTGAGAAAATTTCAATAGCATTCAATGGAAATTCATTCCTAGGATGCCTCCTAGTGCATCTAAAATGAAAAATGGCCAAGAATATCTCTACTTCCTCCTACTTCCTCTTAATGTGCATGGTGTCCATTTGCAAGGTAAGGGTTTGCAACATCTCACTTTTGAAATCTTCCAACATGTTTCCAATTTCACCCTTGATGGATGAGTTGGAAGACGATGTACTGACCATTGGTTGACTACCCCTACCCTTTTTCCTAGCTTCCCTAGAATGGTTTCTAAAGACAGTCTTGATATCCTCATAGGGTAATTGGCAAATATCTCCTCCTATTAACAAATTTAGGGTATCTAGAAGATCTTCTCTTACTCCCCTAAGCAGGACCAAATTTAGTGACTCAGGGTCAAGTGTGCACCTAGCCCTTTTATAACTAAGCTGGACTCTTTCTTCATAATCCTCTAGGGATTCATCATTGCCTATGGTCATCCTGAAAATTTCTTCTTTAGTATCCTTTGACCGACAATAGTCTCGATATTTGTTGTTAAAGGCATATTGCATCTGAGCCTAAGTTTTGATGTTATCTCCAGGTAAACCCATGAACTAGCACAATGCTTCATCCTTGAGGGTAGATGGAAATAGTTTTAACTTCTACTCAGCATCTGTATAGTCATAGGTTCGGCATATAATAGAAAAATCAAATAGGAAAGTGTCAGGGTCCTCTGTGGTCATGCCATGGAAATGAGGTAGGGTAGAGGGACTTATATTTTTCATCTTAGTGTCCCCATTGGTTTCCCTGATGGGGAAGGCACCCTCAACTCTCTCTCTATTCCCTCTATCATTTCTGTTTTAAGTCATTGGTTCAGTAGGGATGGGTTCTTCTTCTTCTTCTTCCCATGTAGGTTCTTCAAATATGTCAGGTTGCTCACCTAAGGGTTCCTCCAGTTCACAGCCACCAAAGAAGAGGGAAGGTTGGCTGTTTGATGCAGTAGGGGTATTTGGCAAAAAATTTCCTGAGCTGTCCCTATTCCTACGAGGCATGAAAGCAAATGTTTTTGGCTTGATTTTGTATTTTTTCAAACTTAGAAAGTACTTTGTAGAATTGAAATTGTTGATTGAATGAAAATTATTGATGGAATGAAAAAGCTACTCACTGAATTAAAAACTTGCTTACAAAATGGAAAGGAAAGTAGAAAATGCAAAATGAAAGAAAGGAAAAAACTAGATTACTTTTGTAGAAATAAACTAATGGCAGAATATTGAAGACAAGAAATAGAAGAAAAGAAAGCAGTAATCACATTCTAATCAAACACCTCCCCGGTACAGTGCCAAAAATTGATGAGCATCAGTATTCCAGCAAGGATGCTGCAACTCCTAGGTACCAACTTTACTTTATCAACCCGGGGTTCTACAAACTTGGATGTGATAGTGTTGTATACACAAGTAAAAGTGATGGTTCTGACTATTGCCACTATTCAGCTGGCGAGCGACCACTGGGGTTTTAAGCTAGACTTCTATGGAGTCAAAAGAAGCTTGATTATTTGATGGAAAAAAGGTACATCTACTCTAAGAGAGAGCTACTCTACTACAATAATGGAGAAGGTCAACATGTAATGCTAAATCACACAATTTCCTAATTAACCGCTAAGAAAACTATGTTTGGAAGAATTTCTAAATCAACATAACCAAATGTTACTATCTAAGTTGTAGAAGTAAGAAGCATCAAACATGACTAATGTGAAAGTAAAGAGACTGAACTAAATCTATTTTTTCTTTTTTGTCTTTTTATGCAAAATCAAGTATGCAAACTAATTGCTTCTATTGATGTAGCAAGTGAATTAAGGATGTTTGAGGATGGATGGAAGGGTTATGAGATGTTTCAATGGTGTGGAAGACCCTTGGGATGATTTTGGTGACTTCCTAGAGGTTTTCCATCAATTTGGCCTCAAAATAGGCCATTTCAGGAAAACCTACAGGATGTACTACAAACCTATGAGATCCCCTGTAAACCTACAAGACACAGCTGAGAGAAAAATGTGAGGTGTTGGAGGTGATGGAAGGCCTAGGAAAGGTGTGTGATGGGTGGAATGGAGTGGGATAAGGTCTAGGATCACTCTGAAGTCAACATCCAAGATAGTAGATGGCTGGATTCACTCAATGTGTTTGGAAGAATTTCTATAAAAAATGATCAAAAACTAGTGAAGGTGATGGTGAAAACAAGGGATGGCTAAGGTGGATGGAGTGGAAGGTGACTATTGGTTATGAAGTCTTAGTCTCCTCCTGAAGCACCTGCTTTGCATAAAACATGTATATCTTCCAAAAATCTATGCAAACAAGAAAGATTTTCATAAACTAGAAAAGCAAAATTTATGAATTAATTGCCTACACTATGCATGAGGAAAGTTGTTGAAGGGAATGAAAGCATGGATGAGATCTGCTGCAAAAATGAAGACGAAAAATATGACAATGGAAATCTACCTTGCAAAACTAACCAAATACTAATTTAAATACATCAAACTCCAAAGCTCATAAGAGAACTAGAAATCTATGTTTTTGGGGCTGCTTAAGGGTCCCTTACTCAAGTCATGATCCTAGAGGGAGGAAGTGAGGCCAGGACACCTACTAACAACCTTATGGTGATCATTTTATCCCTACTAACCTACCACTGAAGTTAGGCACAAATGGAAGCAAACTAATAAACAACCAATCTAATCTACACTACTTGTAATGGAAATGCATCTAAAAAGCAAATTAACAATGAAGCTATGAAACTACACTAAACATACATATACAAGAAAGAGGAGCCTTGGCTGCTAGGTTTGGTCCCTAACCCAAGAGCTTTAGCCCTGTGAGTTAACTCAGTGCTCCCTCAAAACAAAACCCATTCTTATTACCAAAACAACAAATTACATCAATGGAACTTTCACAAATATTGCATCTTGAAAATAGCTTAGAGTTTTACAATAAAAACATGAATCCTACTGAGGTCCTAGGCCTATCTACTTATACAATTGAAGTCCACAACAACTTCCTTAAAATTAGGGAGGCTCAGCTCCCAAACTCGAGATAAAATGGTGCTCTGTCTCTCACTTGCTCGGCTACCTTCTCATCCTCATGATTTGGTTGTTTTCGCTCCGAGCTCATGTGATGAATGGAGGAATACTCGAATGGGGAAGTACTAAATGAGGAGGATTTACCTCCTACAATCTCTCTCCCTTGTCCCATTCGAGTTTTGACCTTAGTCTTTGCCAAAATTCCTTGATTTTCTCCTTTAATCCTGCATTCAACGCATATTAGTCCACTAAGCATAATATCCAACTCTAACTCACCTCATAAAAAAAATATAATCAAAAACGTGTAATAAGGTATGAGTAAAGTTGGTATGACTAAGCTAGGAGGTGAATTAAGGCCCATATAATTACCCAATGATGAGTCTCATCAACCATCATGGAATGGGTAGCTCCCAGGAATGTAGATGAGGTGAGATCTTTCATGGGGTTGACAGGCTATTATAGGAGGTTCATCAAGAACTTATCATATATTGCTTATCCCATCACATCATTGTAGAGGAAAGGTAAGAAGTTTTGAATGGAAAAAGTAGTGTGAGTCTAGTTTTGAGTAGCTTCAGCTGTTGTTGACACATGCACCAGTGTTAAAGATTGCAGATCTGGACAAAGAGTTTGCAGTATGCACAGATGCTTGCAAGAAGGGAATTGGTGGAGTGCTTATGTACGATGGACAAGTGGTATGTTATGAGTTGCGAAAACTGAATGAGCACGAGAAGAACTACCCCACACATGAGCTTGAGTTGGCAGCGATTATACATGTGTTGAATATTTGGACACAATATCTTCTAGGTAGGAGGTTTACAATGATAAGTGATCACAATATTTTGTGGTATCTATTTGACCAAACGAATGTGAATGGTAGGCAGGCTTGGTGGTTTTTTATGATTAGTGTGTTTGCTTGTGAGATCAAATATGTCAAAGGTAAAGAGAACAGAGTGGCAGATGCTCTTAGCAAGCGGATACAGGTAAATCACTTAGCAGTTATGAGCTCCTATGGGATAGACCTACAGGATAGGATCTTGCAAGAAGGTTAGCAGGATGTCAAATATATGGAGATTATGCATAGATTGCCACAGAGTAATAATACAAGTACAAGTGATAGTACACGTATAGGTATAAGTACAGGTGATAGTACACATACAATTACAGGTAGTGGTACAAGTGTAGGTTCACAAGATATGGATTATTGTCTTAGAGTAGATGGATTGGTCAGATTCAAAGACAAGATATATGTGGAAAATACTAGTGAGATCAAGAAGGTGATCCTGAGCGAGTTTCATGCAAAACCATATTCAAGTAACTAAGGTTATCAGAAGACACTGACGGAAGTGAAGATATTTTATTATTGGTTGAATCTGAAGAGGGATGTAGAAACGTTTGTGGCTAGGTGTTTTGATTGTTAGCATGTGAAGACAGAGTCTAAACATCTAGTGGACTGCTACATCTGACTGTGATTCCAAAGGGGAAATGGGAGGTCATTTCCATGTACGTGATCACAAGTTTTTTGAGGATAGTGAGACAACATTATTCCATCATGGTTGTTGTGGATAGGTTGAAAAAAGTTTCACATTTCATTCTGGTGAAGTCTACATTCTCAGTTAGCGATGTAGCATAGGTGTTCATTAGAGATGTGGTTAGATTGCATGGTTTTCTGAAGAAGAATGTGTCAGATAGGGATGCCAAATTCACTTACAAGTTTTGGAAGGAGTTATTTGCAGGTTTGGGAACATAGTTTTCCTTTAGTACAAATTATCATCTACAGGCAAATGGACAGACAGAGAGGGTCAAGAGGATATTGGAGGACATGTTGAGGATGTATGTGATGCATTAGTAGCTATAGTGGGAAGAGTATCTTCCACTGGTAGAGTTTGCTTACAACAATTGGTATCAGGAATATTTGAAAGTGAGTCTATTTGAGGAATTGTATGGGTGGCGTTGCAATACTCCTATCAGTTAGAGTGATCCAGTTAATAGGATGTTGATTGGGCTAGACATTTTGGCGGACATGGAACAAAAAATGTAGGTAATCAATAAAAATCTAAAGGCAAGACATGATAGGCATAAGAGCTATGTAGATCGTAATAGGTTGTTCAAGGAATTCCAGGTTGGGGAAAAAATGTACCTGCGCATCAAACCAAACAAGAGCTCCTTACGGATTAGATCATGTGCCAAGTTGGCACCACAGTTTTGTGGACCCTTCAGTATAGTTGAGAGGATTGGGCCAATAGCCTATCGACTTGCATTGCCTCTGACAATGAAAGTCCATGATTTTTTCCATGTGTCATTGCTTAAGAAGTATGTAAACATAGAGGGCAGTGTTCCCCCAATGGGGAGTGTTCTGTAACAGCCCTAGTGAAAATTCCATGTAATAAAAGTTAATGAAGTCAAAATAATAACCACGGATAATGGGACACTTATTCCAATCGGAATGTTGGGAAAAATCCTAGTGATGGGGATCACTTGTGATTGTTTAATGGCTAAGGAAATTGGCAAAGGCAGTGGTTAAGGATTTGGAAAGGAAAAATGGCATTTTTGGCACATTTATTTATGAAAATAATGGAAATTAGGAGAAAAGGGAGGTGAAATGTCACAAGTTGAATGTGCAGAGGAAAATGAAGGAAAATAATGGAAAATGAAGAAAATAGAGGCCTCATTCATAAAAAGGCTTCTGAGGATCAGTTGGTAAGCTTTTTCCAGTTCAGTTTTTGAGCTCTCTCATTATTCTCTCTCTCTCTCATATTCTTGGAGACTTTGATTTTTCTTAGAGAACTCTTGGAGGATGTGGCATATGTTGATTTTTGGAACAAGAAGGCAAAGGAAGAGAAAGAAAGCATAAGAGGACATCATGATCAAAAGCTATAGCAGGATTGGCTTGCAGGAACCGATTTACCTCACTAGTTTTGGCATGCATGGCATATGCATTTGCATTATTGGTCATGATCTATCACTGGCATGGAGGATTTCATGGATTGCCTAGCTTTTCTATTTCCAAGATAGCCATGAAGATTGTGGGTTTATTTACTTGTTTTGTTTTTGGTTGGTTCTCATGTTTCCTTAGCTTCGGTTGAGTTACTAGTTCCTAGAGCCTTGGTTGGAAAAATGCTCTAGAGTCATGTAACAACTTGGGTTGAGTTACTAGTCCCGTATCCTTGGTTGGAAAATGCTATGGAGCCCTTGGTGGGTTGAGTTACTAGTCCTGGAGCCTTCATTGGACAAATGTTCTCGAGCCCAGTGGATGCTATGGGTTAAGTTACTAGTCCTAGAGCCTTGGTTGGAACTTGGATGGTTGTGTTATGAAACCAGCTCAAGAAAAGATAGAAAAGATAGATCAACGCCTTAGAATTCAGCCTCTTCGAGGGGGAAACCTCCTTTACATTACATAAATGAACAATTCTTGGATGATTCAAATGACAAATCCTCCTTTCTATATATAAAGCCACAAAAATAACAATAGTGTTGAAAATAATACTGAGACGGGGGGTGAATCAGTATTATCTAGTCCTTTTACCAAATCTTCCTTATTTTCACTTTGAATTATTTTTGCATATCAGTACTATAAAGTAATGAGCATGAACAAGAAAAATAGACAGCCACATCAAAGAACACCAGATATAAGGTGGAAACCCAATGTGGGTGAAAACCACCTGCTGCAATATGTCTCTATCTTCTTTCAAATTAGAAACTCCTTTTACAATGGTCTTGTATTGGTGCAGTCCTTTACCAGTACACAGGTTGCAACCTGCAGAGAGCTACAACCCTCTCTCGTTCTCCAGCTTCTCCTGGAAGGGATCTACAACCCCCTTTAGCTCTTGCACTAGCCAAGATACTAGTACGTAGGTGCTAGCCTACAGAAGGCTACAACCTTCTCTTTCTTCCAGGGACCACGTTTCATAAATTTTCAAACTGGATCGATGAGCATCAATCAACCATTAAGAATTTCTCCATCAACCAATCACCTTTCACCAATTAGATCTAAATCAAGTAGATATCTCTCTGACAGTTGTACTCAAAACACAGTACCAGAAACCACACACCAAAACAGAACCCAGAACACAGCAACAATGAACAGAAGCAGCAAGATCACAGTTTAAAACATATACGCTACTTTATCAGCCTGAAAGATGCGTGCATACGCTTCTACGTATGAAACAACATGCATATACGCATTATGACTTCACTGAACCTGCGTGTATACGCGCCTTCACTTCACTGAACCTGCATACAGATCTATAAAGGATAATTCACTCTTTCAGATATACAATCACTAATTAACCCAGATTATCAGACTTATAGATCAAGCAAGCGCCACATCTAGCAGATCAAAATCATTTAAAGATATTATCATTCAAGCTTAAAGATTATGACCCATGAATAGAACTTATCCTTCCTTTTGCGCTAAGATTCCTCCTTCAATCAGATCCAGATCTGCATCACAACCCAGTTACCAATATACCAGCTCTAGCACTTTATCAGAGATTCAATAATAATGCAAATGATTATTTACCACATGATCTCCTTCCTCTTTTATAGTCTTAGGCCTTCCTCAATACCATGGTCCAAAACCATAGCATTTCAATACCATGAACCCAAAACTAAGGATCAACACATCTGTCAAGACGCCATGGTCCAAAACATAGGTTCAGATCCCAAGGACTAACTACCATGGACCGAAAGTATGATCCCCAACATATACGCGCTTTTTCAATGTATAAACCACGTGTATACGCGTCTTTGTTTAGATTAACCTGCATATATGTCTTTTTCTTCTCTCTGAGTGGCTGAACTGAGATCTGATACCAAGGAGAGTTGCCATCAAGGACAACACCTGTGCCATAATGCCAACAGCGAATCTTTGCTGTTGACAATTGTAAGCAAGAGCCAGTAGGGGAAAAGATGGCACACCTAGGTAGAGGCCGGGGTCGTGGGGGCAGAGGACGCTAGAGCCAGCCGTTTAAAAGAGACCCTTCAACTTCGACGCCGGCAGGTCAGAGAAGAGGCAGGAAATCTATCAAGATGACTGCCCATGAAGCTGCTCATGCATACAAAGAAGGGACGGATGCTGACATTCATCAACTCATCCAAGAGATGGAAGATAGCGTCATGGGAGAAGATTTTGAGCCAGAGATTGAAGAATGGGGGGATATTTTCCCAGAACAAGGGCACACCAAAGGCCAAATGACGTTGTACAGACAAACATTGCATGTGTACTGGGTTATGAAGCATTTACTAGCCAGAGCCCCGGAGCAGGTGGCAGGGGAAATGGCAGAAATAGCACAAGGTATGCCCAATATCAAGAAGGACATGAAAAACTTGCAAATTATCATGATTATGCAAGACAATAAGCTCGGGGAGATTCAACAACATTTGATGAAGCTGTCTCAAGTGCCAGGCGACTCTGCTGCTGCACCAGCTATTGTGGAATCTGACAAAGATGATAGAAAGGAATAGTTTTTATGTTTCTAGTTTTGGGTTTTTAGCGGATAGTTTTTTCTTTTCCTGTGGTTTATGTTAGTTCGGAGCTTGAATAGTGTTTTTAGATGTGAATTTTATTTAGCTTGGATTAAAATATTGAGAAAATTTTGTTACTGGATGGCATATAACAGAATCAGATGACCAATAGACTTGGTTTCCCATATGGGAAAGTTGAGGCCACCATATTGTTTGTACATGGAAAAACTTGTTTTATAAATAGAAGACGAAGGAACTACCACAACTTACATAAAAAAAAGTAATTGAAAAATAATTTTTAAGTAATAATAATAATAATAATAATAATAATAAATAAGACAATTGAATTTCACAAAATAGGAAAGGAGGATGTCAACCAGGGAGGAGGTAGTAAGGACGTAATAAGTGAAGGTGTCAACTAGGAAGGAGGTAAGGGGATGGGGTAAGTGTTGGTGGGGACTCATGACTTGAGAATCACCATCCTTTCTAATTTTTAAAATTTGTTCATTTTTTTTAAATAATAATAATAATTTAATTTTTTTTGTTATTTTCCTATATATATATGAATTGGGTTTTAGTTTTTTGCAATTTTGTATTTTAATATATTTTTGGTATATGCATTTTTTTCAAGCTTTCTCCAATTTTTAAATTGAGTTATCATCTTTTTAAGAGTGTTTTTTTTCTTTTTTACTTCTTTGCATGTATATAGAATATACATGTTTTAGTTATTAAGAGACTTCCTAGATAGCAAGGCTTGAGTCCATTACAAACTATCTCATTATGAGCTCAACATACAATATGTAGGAATTAAGCTTGGGTGGAGAGGATAGTAATTTTTATCCTAGCCACTTGAAATAAACACAATTGATACACACACACACATTTTGAGTTTTTATTTATGATGGTATTAATTATCAAGATCACGATTGTAATTAAGTCATAATTTTAACCACCCCTAAAATATGGGTACTACCAATAATGCCACTTTTTGAATCGAGAATTAATTTTAGTGTTTTTAACACAAAATATGGGCTTTTGAGCCAAAGTTCTCATTTTGAGGTCACAATTTTCATTAAGTTGGTAGCTATATTTGTAAGATGCACACATGTTTTTGAATAACCCTTTCAAAATCAAAATTCATGGTTGTATTTTCAAAATGTCACCCCAAACAAATTTGATGGGTTTGATCCCTTAGGGTGGGTTACCCAAATGGAACATTATTTATCTTTGCATGCAAATTTTAATGGCATACACAAACTAAATGTGGGGGTATTATTTTTGGATATAGATTGTTGGTAGTGGTTCCAATGATATAAGAAAACTTATAAAGGCTACATTTCTTAGATCTAGCTTGTACAATATTTTATGATCATTTTTAACTTGTCACTTGACATTTGGGATGCTTTAAAAATTACACTAAACCAACATAGTTTTGAACTATATTACCACCTTTGAACAATTGGAAATCCACAGATAGGGTCAATCTAATTCATTTTTTAGAAAAAATTTCATTGGTGGACTCAAGAAAGTAATTGGAGCACATGTCATGGTGCAACACCCACACACATGGTAGGAAGCTTGTGATAGAGCTAAATAAGTTGACATATATCTCTTTGATACATTATTGGAGTTATAAAATTGTGAACATAGTTACTAGCTTAACGAGAATCATGTGCTTGGAAACATGTTAGTAAATGAATGTTGCTCCATATCTAACACTAATATTTCGAACTCATGGGGTGATCTTCCTAATCCATCCTCAAGAGAAGATTATGAGATATATCAAAATATGATTCTCCTTCCCCATATGTGGTGAGAAGGGATGATATATTGGAGGGCTTGGGGGTGTTTCTTTCACTCCATGCAATTAACGGAGGATATGTGCCATGCCATCCCCATCTATATTCCTTGTATGTGCCACCTATTAGTTGGATTTATAGTTGTGAAATATTGCATGCTCCTTGATGCTCCATTTATGTCATCTCATCATTGCCACCCTATGTCTGCTTATTCTCAAATGTTTTGGCTTATGTTATTCCTCCTAGTCATGATGAAAGCAATTTACTTCTTCTTGCCTTCCCTTTGTAGGATGGTCATTATAGTTGCTTTGCACTCCTTCGACACCTTCTTCATAGTGGATAACAATTGTTTCCTTTTTATCATTGTCCTAGTTTTCTAGCTCTAGTCGTAGCTTTCGAAGGGGCTAATTAATAAGAAGAACTCTACTCATCATCCTTTGTTCTCTCCAATGCACAACCTTCAAGGTTCATGTCCCTCAACATTTAATTCTCGATCATTATTCCTACTCTTGGTTCCTACCATGACAAGGCACAAAGATCAATGTTGCAAGGGAAGTGATAGTCACAGTGCATAGAGTGGTTCATGGTCTAGGTTTAAAGTTGAATCCTTGACACAAAAGGTTTTGTGAGAAGATTTTATTGGACATCCATAATGAGTTCTAAGAGATTGAGGAGGATATTTTTCAAGAATGTAATTATCATTTAGATTCTAAAATTCTTGTAGATATTGCAAACTGGGTCCCTCATACTAGCCATACTCATGGGTAGTAGAACCAGTACCTCTACAACATTGACTTATACTAGTAGATGAAGTATTGGGAAAATTTCTCAATATTATAAATGAATCTAGACTAATATTATAAATGTCATATTAAATTGTATCTATATATATATATATATATATATTATATATATATATATATATATATATATTATATATATATATATAGTATATATATATATACACATATATGTATATATATATCACATAAAAATATAGCATTTACTATCAAGATTTAAACATATTTTAGAGCCTTATTCTACCCTTTACAACTATTATTATACTCACACACAACATACCACCTAACATCATTTGAAAAGTATCTTATTCACAAGTAAAGATCAAACATATTCGAGAGGCATATTCTACGGTTTATATTTATGTCATAAGGCATTCTCTTTGAGAAGAACTCCTTCACATGCCATTATGTCTCGTCATGTGTCGTCGGATCGATTGTTAGACAATCAAATAATGTTCAGTTGTTGGATCATCGGTGAAGAATGTTCTAGGAATTTTCGCTTTCTCTACTTCTACTTTTCTTTGCACACTTAGTTTTCTTCTTAGAATGGAAGGGAAGCTTCCAAGATCTTGCCAAACAACCGATGCCTCCAGAACCTTCCTTCCCCTTTTCATTCGAGCTTAGGATTTGACAGAATGGCCCCTAGCTATATACATGAGGGTGAAGGGTGTCAGAGTTTTCCGACCTTGAGATGGTTGTGCCTCCATTCGAACTCCCGCTTGCCAATGAAATGCTCTACAACAGAGTTGCAAATTTTGATCTCTAGGGTTTGAGCATCATGTGGAATGTTATTTATTTTAGACACCATTCCTAGCGAGTCACAGAAAGGAGGATAGGGGAATTTCAACATTTTAATGCTAGGTCTACTTGTTGACAACTAAACTTAGTTTACTCTTTAATTTGGTAATAGTGCTCTAGGGTTTTCAATTCCAAAGGTCACAGTGGCTCCACTTAATTATCCAACAGGGTATACGAAGGATTATGGTTGCCTTCCCGTTCATACATGTATAATCTTCTTGCAACCTTAACCCTTTCGATTACTTATTATTATTTATTTATTTATGTTCTTCTTAAGCTTTTACCCATTAATCGACACCCCTACTAACTTAGCTTCCTTTTTTCTTAATCATTCATAGGTTCGTTGTTCAACCATGATTATTTTCCAATGCACGTGCTTTTTATCATTTTGTTTGGTACCATGTTCTTTTCTCATACCTTCTCTATCGTATGCGAGAGGTCGACATGTTGACATCTAAACCTTACTCCATGTTTTGATAGAATGACCCCTTGCTGCATGGGACGTTGGATATATACATGAGGGAGAAGGGTAGCATATTTTTTTGTCCTTGTGACGGTTGTGCCTCCACTCGAACTCTCGCTTGTCAAAGAAACACTCTGCAACTACGTTGCAAATTTCATCTCTAGGGTTCAAGCACTATGTGGTGGAACGGACAATCCGGGCGATGGTTAAACTATGTAAATTGGGATTCTATGTGGATGTCCCACTCATTTTAACCAATTTGCTTGAGGAGGATGGATGTAGTAACGAGTTTAGACACCACATTGGTATTTCAAACCCTATCATTAATATTACCAACTTATCCAAAAATTGAGGGTAGTTATAGATTCTTTACCCTGATTTTGCAAAAATTCTCCATTACATAAAATTCATTACAGAAAACCTTGCAGGGAGTCAAATAAATTTAATGTACCTATGTTTTTGCCACATACAAGCAATAGCTGAACATGGCAAATTCCTCGGTTCCTTCATGTGTGACCAATAGGAAATCTTGACAAAGGCCTCAACTCCAACTAATGTATTTTTAAGCTCCTTACATGAAAAAGGGCAATATGCATCATTCCAGGCAACATGTTTGAATATAGAATAAGCCAAATCGTAGTGAATTCATTCAACCATGAATAAATCATTGATTTTAAATCAGTCAAAGAGGGAAATACCTCACTCTATATCAATTATAATAATGAATAGAGTAATCTGACATGGAGCATTAATCTTAATAGAAAATAATACTTCAAGAAGAGCAATCTTAAGGCATATTCCCTCTCAACCCATCAACATATGCTTAACACACTCTGTTATTTGAATTCTTGTCTCCAAGCATCTAAATTTTATGTATCTTTAATAGCACCCATTTTAACTCAATGATGCGTTATTATTTTATTTTACATGTTGCTAATGTATTTCCTACATAATTCCCACATGAAAACAAGGCGTAACACACATCTATGGTTCTTGGACGTGGGTGTTGGCTAAGATAGCAACTTTTCTTTACCATTTTCCCAAATACTAGGAGTATGATAAAAAAAAATTATAGTATTTTTGGAATAACATGTGCCTTCAAATTTCAAGCTTCTGTGATCCATAATGAGTTAATCAAAGTATTTTGGTAGAAATCACATAAGAGAAATTTTTGGTCGACACATTTCGAACCAACAAGTGTGGTTCATCATCAGGACCAGATGAAGAGGCAGGCCATGGCAAAGGTTTAAATAGAGAGCAATGTAGAGACATAATTTCAAATAACGGCTATATTTGAACAATAATATTTAAATTATGATATTAATTTATTAATATATTCAAAAAAATATTATTCAGTAACAGCTATATATTAAACGGCTAGTTTTTGAAAAAAAAAAAAATAATGATAATATTTCATTAATTTATTAAAATTAATATAGTAACGTCTATATTAAACGGCTATTTTTGAAAATAATATTTAAATTAACTTATTAAAACCAAATATTACTAGTTTTCAAAAAATAATAGTTAAATAATGATATTAGTTTATTAATTTATTAATTTATTAAAAATATTAATTAATATAATGGAAATTGTTCATTGTTGTCAATCTGGGAGTTGTTACAAGTAATCATGCAACATCAATAGGAGACCATTATGTGATTGTTCCAAGCCCTGTGCTAAGCATTTCTTCTAATATGTTCAAATTCTGATCAGAGTTGTAAAGAGTTCTACTTAGAATGATATCTCTCCTTCATCCCCAAAAGGTGAAAGTTTGGCATTTGAGCATACAAGCTAGGAGATGAATGTTGTCTACAGCAACAAAAAATTTTGCTACTTACAAGTTGGTACATAAATGTATAACCAAAAGACAATTTGGAAAGGTGTGTACATAAATGCACAACCAAATAAAATTTGAAAAGATGGTGATATTTTTGTAAACAAGTTATTTGCAAAGAGTTGGGAAACTACAGTCATTTACTTTCTTAATTGAAACTGTCATTATTTCATTTTAATACTTAATAGGATGTAGTTTCGTGTTGGAAGGAATAGAAGGTAAAAATAATTCACCTTCCTAGAAAGGAACTAAGGAATAAAGTTCCTCTTGTTTAGACATCATATATGGATACACTCTAGGTATTGTCTCCTTATGATATTTTTATTAAGTTTTGGATTAAACTAGTGCACTTTCTCCCTTTCGTTCTGAAGTTCATAGATATTGTCCCCAAGTTGTGATATTTTTATTAAGTTTTGGATTAAACTAGTGCATTTTATCCCTTTCAATCTGAAGTTCAAAACCTTGAATCTATGTCTAAGGGACCTGCTTATCTAGCACATCTAATTTCCATCATTTGACACTAACAACACCGTCTATGCCTTGTTGAGTGAAATAAGAGTGCCCAACTTCACTTCTCAGTCCCAATGCACAACCTGCAAGGTAAGCCTTCAACCACTTAGACTTGAAACATCAAATAGGCCCTCAAGTATTAAGCCTGCAACATTGCAAATTGTTATGAAATGTTTACTCTACTAATTATTTAAGTTCACTTTGCGTTTTCCTTCTTGTGTTAAAAGGTAAATAAAGCGTCTATGGATATGTCTCCGTGCATCTACATTCTACATATCTTTAATAACACCCATTAGAACTCAATGATGCTTTATTCTTTTCTTTTATTCTGCATGTTGTTGATGTCTTTCCTACATAATTCCCACAATAAAACTAAGCTTAACACACCTCTATGGTGCTTGGGCCTAGGAGTTGGCTAAGATAACAACTTTGTTTTACCCATTGGCCACGTATCAAGAGTATGATAATTTCTTTTTCTAGTATTTTTGGAATAATATGTGCCTTCAAGTTTTCACTTGCATGAAGCTAGTTAAACTTATGCAAATATGAACCTGTGATATTTTTTGCATTTATTTCCACACACTTGGGTGAGAGAAATGGTTTATATTGATTTCTTACATTTAGTAAGTATAAAAATTACTTTTAAAGAAATCCTATTGTGTAAGGAAATTCATGGCTCTTATGAAGTAAGAATAGAAATGACACAAAAAAATTCATAGCTCTTATGAATCAATATTAGAATTGGCACAACTTTTCTTGCTCTAACATGAATTTAATTAATTGCTTACATCTCTTTAAGTATAAAAATATGCAAGGAGCACGGAGTCTGCAACGGTGACAGGCGTGTACAGAGGAGGACAGTTGTAAGAATTCGAGGAAGCAAGTGACAGACTGAGGCACTAGATGGGGACACCTGGACAGTTGTGAGGACGGATTTTTGGAACGTGGGATGCATATGTCACCGCCTAAATATGGCAGCAGGGAAAGTTTCGAAGGTTAGTCTCACATTTTCTTTTGCGTTGTCACCATTCCCGGAATGCGCTAGGTTACTCTCTGTTAGCAAAGGTGGGAACGAACTGTTGGTGGCTCCCGCATTAACCTATTGTTTCTCAATTAACCATGGTAAAACTAAAGGAAGTCGACGACCTCGATCCCAAGACGGAGGATATTCTGTCGATGTGGGGGAAGGAGCTAACAGCTCAGAATATGAAACGTTTTTCGGGCCATCCGACCACCATGGGAACCTGAAGTCGGTCTTAGAATCGCCATGGAGGAATAGGAACGCAAATGGCCTTCTAAAGGAAAGTCTGGGGCTGGTCATATTGAATAATCATGGAGTTACAGGGTATCACAACCCGTGGGAGCCGTTGTTTCAGAGGGAGGGTTTCACACAGGCAGAAGCTCGTCAAATTCCACAAGTAAGTAATATAAACCCCCTTTCACCTAAGCAATTTCTTTCTGGAGGGCTTGAGGACATTGTTTTAAAGTGTGGGGCGAGGAATTGGAACTAGAATAACCTGGGTAGGGGCCTCAAAATAGATTTAGGGTTGGCCGAGGAAGATCGATCTTCGACTGTTAACAGAACCATCCTCGCCAAAGATTTATTAAACCCTAGGTCGGCAGGCGGGTCGATAGTCAAAAGGTCTAATGGGGGCTCGGGCCTTAGGAAGGACGCCCCCGAAAATGACATCGGTAGATAGACAGTGGATCTGGGGCTTTCAAAAGGGTTAGGCAGAGGTTTTGAGAGCAAGGGGTTTGTAGACAAACCTGAAGAAGGAAACCCTACCCCATACAAGAATGCATACACGCAGCAGGAAGAAGCAGCAAATGGTGCAGCAGACACCCAGCTAAGGGAGGAGACCTCTGGCAAGAGGCAGGCGAGGGAAAAAAGGAAGAAATCGAAAATCATAAATAAAAAAGAGTTTGCAGCGAACCTCGTACTGGGAATGGGTGTTCAAATAGAAGAGGCTATTGAGGTGGTTGAGCGTACTCTGGTGGGACGAGAAAGGGGTAAGAAATATTTAGCCCATTTCATCCAAAATTGGGCGGTTCAACAATGGCAGGCAACTCCAGACAAAGGGTTCTGGTTACAACCTTGGCAAAAGGTTGGTTTATGGTGAAGTTCGAGAAAAAGGAAGCGACAGATTGGGTGTTGGAGAAAAATTGGGCTTTCGGCAGACACCCTATTCTGTCCAAACGGTGGACTCCATTGTTTGATGCACAGCGAGAGAAGGTAGAGGTCATTCCTGTTTAGGTGCGAGTTCTAGGATTGCCTCCTTTCTTGTGGGTAGACTCAGTATTCAGATCTATAGGGAACCGCCTCAGATCTTATTTGGAAACTGATATGTCTTTCCTCCAAACCCAGGATAAGGCAATGGCTCGGATTTTGGTTAGCTTGAATCCTAGAGAAGGGCTGGTGAAAAACATTAAAATCCAGTATAAAGACTTAATATTTGATCAGGCCTTGGATTATGAACATCTACCTTTTAGATGTCATAGATGTCACGCGTATGGCCACCTAACAAAGGATTATCCGTTGGCTATTCGACGTAGTAGGAAACAGAAGAAGGTCGATGTGGATACTTTGGAAGTAGAGAAGGGAAAGGCATCTGGGTTAGAAGCAGTGTAGGAGTTGGAGCCCATGGATTTGGACAGGAGCAAGGTGGATAAGGCTATGGAGCAGGGGCACTAGGTGGTCTTAGCTCGGGAGGACGTACCTGAACTACCTCTCGAACCTGGAATTTGTGCACAAGGCTCCTCTGAGGATTCGGCTGCAACCCTCCTCGAAGACACGAAGGATATGCGCCTAGGCTCTAGTAATACATCTTTATTTCCATCATTAGAAACTAAATATGCTTGCTTGAACTCTAGTGCTATCATTAGTAAGGGTAAAATATCTGTTGTTCATGCTCAAGTAGATAGCATCATTACGTCCATCCCTCAATTAAATATGAACTGTGAAGGAGTTCTGGATAAGAAGAGTGAAGAGAAATGTGTTCCTCCTTCTATTGCCAAACATTACAACCTCCGTTCTCATGATAAAAAACCAGTCTCCATGGAGCCAATTGGGGGCTTGTGTATGGACTTAACTCTGAGCTCCATGTGGAAGCCTTGGGGTAGGAAGTAAAACTTGTCAAAAGCTCAGGTGAAAGCTAAATTTGATGTGGTAGATGGTAAACAAATGTCTATCCCTGGGGTCCTTAGAGTGGAAAAACCATGTGTGGAGGAGGTTATAAAATGATTTTCCTTTCATGGAATTGTAGGGGTTTAGCCAGTAAACCCAAAAAAATGACCTAAAGGAGTTGATCCAGCGTCATAACCCTGAAATCCTCACGCTGCAAGAAACTCTGGGTACGAGTGAGGAAGTATTGTCATCTTTAAACTCCCTTCCCCCTGGTTGGCATTTTCAAGTTGTGGACTCCATTGGCCACTCAGGAGGTCTGGCCATGGGCATTAAGGAAGGAAGGGTGAAGTTACTAAATATGTGGGGGGTGGAACATGCGCTGAGTATGGAAGTCCAATCCCCTGAATTTGGATTTCCTCTGATGATTTTAAATATATATGGGCCATGCCAAGGGAGAGTCTCCTTTTGGAATGACCTCCTCTACAAATCAATGATGAGGAACCATAACCTAGTGATAGGAGGAGATCTAAATTTTTCTATTGGAAATGTTGAGACATGGGGGCCTTCAGCCAGGGCAAACCCGCTATTAGATTTCTTTATGAATGCACTCATCTCCCACAATCTGATGGATGCAAATCTGATAAAGCTGTGACCAACTTGGAGGAATTGTAGAATGATTGAAGCTAGAATTGCAAAAAGACTGGACAGGTTTCTTCTATGTGAAGACTTAGCTTCAAGGATTTCGGACTTCCGTCAATGGGTGGGAGAGGGAGGAAACTCGGACCACTTTCCTATTCTCCTGGAGCTATCCAAGCCTCCTTTAAAGTCGGCAGCACCTTTTAAGTTCAATCCTTTTTGGCTGCAGGAGGAATCCTTTAATAAGCTCTTTAAAGAAACATGAAGAACCCCTAGTAGGAACTCCACGGAGGACAAGAGTTTCCTATTCATGGAAAATCTGAAAATACTGAAGAAAGCTACAATAGAATGGGCAAAGGCGAGGACGTAGAAACAAAATGAAGAACTAAGAAAAATTGACATAGAGCTCCAGAATTTGGAAAGCCCAGACTCTAATAGTTAGGAATCTCAGGGGAAAAAGGACCGTATTCTGATGCTGGAAATTCAACGAAGTAAAATTCTACTAGCAAGAGAGGAAGAATGGAGGTTGAAAAGTAAAGCAATTTGGTTAAGGGTTGGAGGTGAAAATACCAAATTCTTCCACAATTATGCCAAAGGTAGGAAGAACTCGAATACCATTTGGAAGTTAATAGATGAAGGGGGCAGAGAAGCAAATACCTTTGAATCTCTCTCGCTTATGGGGAGAAGTCATTTTTCAGAAGTTATTCACTGATCAGTGGGAGATAACATTAGCAAAGGTTATTAGAACATCCCAATGTTTTCCTCCAGGTACCATGTTTCATAAATTTTCAGACTGGATACTCATCATAATCTGAAGGCCACGTTTCATCCAATTTTCATACTGAACCCATCAATATCATTGAAGCACAAAATCAATCACCACTTGCATCATCAATCTCTGAATCACCTAATACTGAATCACTGAACCCTATCAACAAAATGCAGTCACCAGAACACCTAGAAGAACACAAAACTCTGCAACAATATTCAGAGCCAACTGTATCATCATAAATCATTCATTAGAGTGCATACGCTACTTGGAAGAGCCGAACCAGCGTGTATACTCAACTTTACCAAAGCGAACCAGCGTATATGTCATCAGTTACTTACTTATAACTTCGCTGCACTTCCTGACTTCAGACATACCCAGATCATTACATATACAAGGATAATATGCATGTTAGAAACCAGATATAGTACATAAAGATAAGTCATTATGATCCTAATCCATTATTAGCTCTCATCCATCAACACTGAAGCTAAACATAATCAACCACTCTGAATATGTAGAATATTGATACTAGTAAACAGTCACCAGAACTCAGAACTTTGCATCAACAACTAGAACCACCTGTAACTTCAAACATCATAGTTTATATGTTATATGCTATTTAGATGTATCTAACCTGCGTATGTATGTGCTTTTATCATAGTCAACCAGCGTATACATCTGTAAATATTCATTCATGATTTGTAGCTATTGCAAACTTGTGTTATACTTAGATCATAATATTTACAGAACATTACATGCGTCAGTATATAGATCTAGAATAAGCATGATCAAACCATATAGAGATGATCATTCCAAGCTATTAGATCCCGATCTATCCTTAGATCTTGTCCTCCATTACCTGCTGAGATTCCTCCTTGGCTCCGATCAAGCAAAGTATCATGAACCCATAACCTGCATATTGGATCTCATACTTCATCAGATATTCAAGAATTTCTTAATGCCTTTGCCTAATGATATTCTCCTCCTTTTATCGTCTTAGGCCTTACTCAATACCATGGTCCAAAAGCACGTAGGACCAATACCTTGGACCCAATACCTGGGGTCAATACCTCTAACCAAATACCATGGACCAATGCCAAAATACCACGGACCAAAACTTAGTTTTCTGACATGTATGCGCCTTTCCTTCTGTGAAATTGTGTGTATATGATATACACCCCTTTGTATATAGTGAACCTGCGTGTATACACTACTTGGTATATAGTTAACCTGCGTATATACGTGAGTTGGTATATAGTGAACTTGCGTGTGTACACAACTTGGTATATAGTGAACCTATGTATACCTTTCTTTCTTCATTCTGTGAGTCTAAACTGTGATCTTTCATCTGAGAGAGTTGCCTTCTAAATTGATTCCTTGAAGATGCCTTGCATTTCATCACATCTATAAATACTACGGTTATGCATTCTGTCATATCTAATATCTCTTCTGTAGATTCATCTAGTTACCATGTATAAGTGAGTTGTTCTGCTACAAGAGGGTTGCCATCAAGTACAACACATTCATCATAATGCCAACAATCTCCCCCTTTGGACTTGATGGCAACAACAACACCAAGTCACTCTCCCCCTTTGACATCGAGGGCAAAGGGCGGACTAAGATATTCTCTCCCTTGATATACATTTTGTTTTCCATAATCCCCCTGAGTAAATGCTGAAATCTCTGATTGAACTCCCCCTTTGTACATGCCAAGATGTACCAATCCGTCCATGCTCCTTCTGAGTACATGTTGAAGTCTCTGCTCTATTGAAGTGTATTGTTCATGCTCCCCCTGACTATAAGCAAGGTCTGCAAAAAGATGTTGTACAAGAAGAACATGATTATATACATCATAAATGATCTTCCTACCACAAAAGACTCATACACACATCCATCTCCCAACGAAGTGGGGATTGACTCATCCACCCAACCAAGTGGGGATACACCAAATGTTTACACATGGTAAAACAAGAACATTACATCATCCATCCTAGGCATAGTGGGGAAACCAAAATAGGCTGTTACGTGACCTTGATAATAAAAGAAATACATGACATAGAGACTAAATATCTAAGACAAGACTATGATAGTCATCAACAACTAACATCAGCAGCATCTGTCAATCATCATTCAGACCAGCAACTTGTATTTGTCCATTAGTGTAAATAACATCAACCTATGACAAGGTATTTCTACATCAATTCATCCTCTTGATCTTGAGCATTTTCATAACCTTCCATGAATCAATTCTGCATATATCATATTATATCATATGTGAAAAACATCATAGCCATCACATCATCATCAAGATCTGCATGATCTTTTATACCATCCATGTATCATTACTCGAAAACATCCCACATCTGATAAGCATCAATCAACATATGTGAGTATCAATATAGGTAAGAACTCATCATCATCATGTCTTCAAATAGTTATGTCTTCATGTGATCTGCAATAACTCCATTATCTTGGCCAACCAACAATGCAACTGCATGTATCTAGCATACTGTAAATATCACTATGTATCTAGCAAACCTTGAGCTCAAGATATTTTGTCAAGACTTCTTGATATCATCAATAGCAACAATCCTCAATCATGTGAGAGCCAAGAACTATAGGAATCGTGCATCATAACTGTATTATGTGATCTTTATGCATATGATGACAACAGCATATGAGGGACTCATTATCAAGTAATGAAGTTCTGTATTCAAGCTTTGTACTTCTCCTTATCCTTAAGCAACATATATACATTATCAGAGAATCAACCCTAAATCTGATATGAACACCAACCTTGTAACCCCAAGAATCATATGAGATTTTCTCATGGACAAATCATAACCATATCATAGCAAGATGTATCATTTAGCCATATAAGCATCATCACCAAGGACTTCTAACCATAATGCCAACAATGCATTATTCAAAACATAAACTCCCCCTCAACCCATGCCATCTGTTTACTGTCAGATCTGATCATGCATATGTTAGCAAGAAGTATCAAGGCATCATCAAGTTAGGATAAAAAACACTTCTAAACATCTTATGAGTATCAAGACATTTCCACACGTCATTAGCAAATTGTAACCATTATCAAATAGAGAAAATAATAGACTGAATCATATCAGACCCTTTTTCTGAGCATGTCCCACTGCTTTTCCTCAAACTAACATATACACGACTGTGCAGTGACTAACTCGCGTATATACGCGGCTTCTCTTCATGAAACTTGCGTATGAGATTTAGGACACTGAAGTTTCACATTTTCAGCTCCCTCTGAGTCTGTTATGTCTATATAATGTGTTGTGCCACATCTTTCTGACTGCACTTCCTTCTTCTTTCATATCTTCAAGTGTGATGATGTTTTCTCCTTTTGGTATGGTGCCCATATTTTGTTCCTGCATTCTTTTGCTATATGTCCAAGTTTGTTACATGCATAAAATCTCATATGATTCATATTCCTTCTATAATAGTTAATGGCTTTGTGACCAAACATATTGCAAGTAAAACAATATCCTTTAAAGTACCTGGAACGTGATGATCTTTCTGTGTGACGATCTTGAACCATTCTACTTTTGCATCTGGTTGCAACATGTCCAAGATTATGACATACATAACATTCAACATTATTCATCGAAGGAAATAATCGTCTTTCATGTCCAAAGTTAGGAGCAAAAGATTTTCTTTGAGGAATTTCTTTCCTTGGTTGTTAATGGGGTTTTCCTCTTATCTCCTTGTTGATCATTTTAGATTTCTCATTAGAGTTCCTTTTCTCACCTTGTGAGCTAGATTCATCTTCAACATATTCATAAAAACCAAGGCCAGTTTTGATAGTAGGAGACCTTTGACTACTAAGAATATCATCCAAGATCTTAGTACTATCTTGAAATCGTAAGAGCTTATCCTTTTCTTCTAATTTATCATTTAGATTATTTACCTCAACCTGATGTTGCTCTTCCTTTTCAAGACACTGCTTCTTCATGATTCCTTCAGCATTTCTTCCTTCTTCCAACTATTGTCTTAATTCAAGAACTTCGTTTTCTTGTTTTTCAAGAGCTTGGAGTAGTTCTTTATTATGCTTATTTGATTCTTCAAGATCTTCTTTTAGTGAGAGGATTTTAGCTTCAAGACTTTCATAGTAATTGGATCTTTCTCTGAGTTTCTTGATTGTTGTGCTCCTTTCGCTTACTTCATTTCTTAATGATGTCACTTCATCTTGTAGCCTTTGACATTGATCTTCATTTTCCTTGAATAGCTTCCTTACCTTGTTTCCTTCCTCTAGTTGAGCTTTTAGTTTGGTAGCTTCTTCTTTGGAGGTACATTCCCTTTTGTCCAATAGATCTTGTTGATCTTTAATTTCATCTATAAGACTTTTAAATTTTGTCTCTATTTGATATCTTTCATCCTCACCCATAAGAGCAAGTTCAATTGTTTCGCTATCACTTTCATCATCTTCAAGTGGATGGAGAAATGTATCACTAGAGGATAACAAACTCATACCTGATAGTTCTTTTGCTTGTTCATCTTCATTCTGAGGTGATTCTGAATCCGAAATGTTGCTTCCACATGTTCCCCAATCGATTCTCCCACTATAATAGTTCTTTGAGATGTCTTCTTCTTATGAGGCGCTTTCTTCTTTAGCTTCCTTCCCATTGTTCTACGGATCTCCTTCAAGCAATCAAGCTTCTACCAAAGGACCTGCTCTGATACCAATTGTTGGAAGTAATACTGAGGGGGGGGTGAATCAGTATTATCAAATCAAACACTTTTTCATTTCCATACTCATATTCATATACGCTACTTCAGTTAAATGAACCTGCATGTACACGCAACTGTGTCTAATGCAACTATCGTATATCCAGTAAACTTATGATTCAGTTAATCCATTAAATGTTGATCTTTAGTTAGTGCATGAGAACTTCATTAACCATATGAATAGTAAACAAGTGCAGTAAAACAGAACAGATCATCATACACAAGAAGCACACATGAACACCATGATGTAAGGTGGAAACCCAATGTGGGTGAAAACCACCTGCTGCAATTCATATCTATCTTCCTTTAATAAGAAACTTCTTTTTACAATATTTCTGTACTAGAGTAGTCTTATACTAGTACGCAGGCTTCTACCTACAGAAGGCTACAACCTTCTCTCATTCTCCAGCTTCTCTTGGAAGGGAGCTACAACCCCCTTAGCTCTTGTACTAGCTGATGTACTAGTACATAGGTGCCGACCTACAGAAGGCTGCAACCTTTTCTCGTTCTCCAGCTTCTCCTAGAAGGGAGCTACAACCCCCTTAGCTCTTGTACTAGCTGATGTACTAGTACGTAGGTGCTGACCTACAGAAGGCTACAACCTTCTCTTTCTTCCTCCAGGTACCATGTTTCATAAATTTTCAAACTGGATACTCATCATAATATGAAGGCCACGTTTCATCCAATTTTCATACTCGACCCATCAATATCATTGAAGCACAAAATCAATCACCACTTGCATCATCAATCTCTGAATCACCCAATATTGAATCACTGAACCCTGTCAACAAAATGCAGTCACCAAAACATAGAGAAGAACATAGAACTCTGCAACAATATTCAAAGCCAATTGTATCATCAAAAATCATGCATCAAAGTGCATACGCTACTTGGAAGAGCCAAACCAACGTGTATACTTAACTTTACCAAAGCAAACCAGCGTATATGTCATCAGTTACTTACTTATAACTTCGCTGCACTTCCTGACTTCAGACATACCCAGATCATTACATATACAAGGATAATATGCATGTTAGAAACCAGATATAGTACATAAAGATAAGTCATTATGATCCTAATCCATTATTAGCTCTCATCCATCAACACTGAAGCTAAACATAATCAACCACTCTGAATATGTAGAATACTGATACTAGTAAACAGTCACCAGAACTCGGAACTTTGCATCAACAACTAGAACCACCTGTAACTTCAAACATCATAGTTTATATGGTATACGCTATTTAGATGTATCTAACCTATGTATGTAAGCGCTTTTATCATAGTCAACCAGTGTATACATCTGTAAATATTCATTCATGATTTGCAGCTATTCCAAACTTGAGTTATACCCAGATCATAATATTTACAGAACATTACATGCATCAGTATATAGATCTATAATAAGCATGATCAAACCATATAAAGATGATTCATTCCAAGCTATTAGATCCTGATCTATCCTTAGATCTTTTCCTCCATCAACCACTGAGATTCCTCCTTGGCTCTGATCAAGCAAAGCATCATGAACCCATAACCTGCATACTGGATCTCATATTTCATCAGATATTCAAGACTTTTTGAATGCCTTTGCCTAATGATCTTCTCCTCCTTTTATAGTCTTAGGCCTTACTCAATACCATGGTCCAAAACCACGTATGACCAATACCTTGGACCCAATACCTGGGATCAATACCTCAGACCAAATACCATGGACCAATGCCAAAATACCATGGACCAAAACTTAGTTTTCCGACATGTACACGCCTTTCCTTCTATGAAAGTGCGTGTATACGATATATGCCCCTTTGTATATAGTGAACCTGTGTGTAGACACTACTTGGTATATAGTTAACCTGCGTATATACATGAGTTGGTATATAGTGAACCTGCGTGTGTACACGACTTGGTATATAGTGAACCTGCGTATACCTTTCTTTCTTCATTCTGTGAGTCTAAACTGTGATCTTTCATCTGAGAGAGTTGCCTTCTAAACTAATTCCTTAAAGCTGCCCTACATTTCATCACATCTATAAATACTACTGTCATGCATTCAGTCACATCTAATATCTCTTCTGTAGATTCATCTAGTTACCATGTATAAGTGAGTTGTTCTGCTACAAGAGGGTTGCCATCAAGTACAACACATTCATCATAATGTCAACAGGACCCTTGGGTAGGCTGTAATGAAAATTACGCTCTAAACCTGGACCAGATCAGGCATCTTGAATCCAAAGGGATTTTTTGCCTTAACTAGGAAGAGAAACAGGGTCACCCTACAATTTGGGGTCAAGCGTGGAAATCAGGAGAGGAGTTGGACCTTCTACCCCAATGGTGGAATGATTGGAAGGCCTATACCCTCGAACTTTCCAGGTCAAATGTAAGGCTGAAAGACAGACCAGATCAATTGGTGTGGGCCCATGCAAAGTCAGGATCATACTCTCCTAAATTTGAGTATAAATTCCTTATGTCTAAGAAAGGTTGGGGGGAACCGGAATGGTGGGCCAAGCCCTTATGGAAGTTAAAATGCCCTGCTAAAGCAAAACTTTTTTTCTGGTGCATTCTCAAGTGAAAGGTTCCTACTTGAGACATCCTTCAATCTAGATAACAGTCAGGACCAGGGAGATGTCCACTATGCAAAAATGAATCTAAAACAATTAGGCATCTTTTTATAGATTGTCCTTTTATTAAAAAAGTGTAGATGGAGGCTGGGAAGATCATTTAGAAGAATGTAGTCTAGGAAGGGGAAATTTTCTTGGATGTATGGCATAAAGGGTGGCATCTATATCCTGAAGAGACTTTGCGGAATTTACCTCCCATCTCGCATGGGGCATCTGGTTAGCCAAGAATAGGAGCATCTTCTTGGATAGGGATACCCCTTGCGAGTCAATTGCTATTCAATGTGTTTCTATTTTCACAAGTATTCCTGAATCAGAAGAGGAGATGACTCCCAGAATTATTAGAGAAGAATAAATCAAGGAGGGAATACCTTGGGCATATTTTGATGGGGCATCCCAAAACAATAGAGCAGGAGTAAGTTTGGTCATTCATGTCAATGGAAATCAAAACCTAAAAGCCTCTATGGGATTAGGCGATGGCACAAATAACTTCACGAAATTATCGGCTCTAAAATTTCTCTTATGCTAGCTCATCAACAGGAACATCTTCACAATTCAGATTTTTGGGGATTCTTTGAATGTTATAAAATGGTCCAATGGGCAAAGCAGATGTCAAAATTATACATTGTTACCTTTATTAGAAGAGATTATGCAGTTAAAGCTTTCTTTTAATGCTTTCTCTCTATGCCACATCTACAGGGAACGTAATGATACAGCAGACATGCTTTCTAAAGAGGGTCTACAACAAGATATGGGCCATTGGCGAATAGTGGAGGAGAACCATTGAGAGATCCGTGTCTCGTGTCAGCCTCCTTACACTTAGTCTTTTTTTTTGGACTCTTCAGGCTAGTTAAAGCCAGTTTTTGTTTCACAGCTGATATGGTTTTTACCGAACTACTGTTGTATCTATTTTTTGTGTGGGTTGTTTTCCTCACTGAGGAGACCCAGGAAATAGATGCCATGTTTTTGTTTATCTATGGAGACTTTTAGCATATGGAAAACTGTTATTTCTGCAATGATTGATTTGGAGATGGGAGTTGTTTTCCTCAATAGAGGAGGCTCATGGTTTCAGATCAAGGGTGCCATATTTTTCCCAGTTTTGGACAAGAAGGGCAGACTTCTTGTAGAGCTCTATGATTAAATCATACAACAATCTGAATGCTACGGTATATACTCTGTAACTTTTTATTCTGTTTATAAAAAGTTCGATTTTTTCTTTGGAAAAAAAAAAGTATAAAAATATGCATTATAGAATCTTATTATAGGGAAGATTCGTGGCTCCCATGAAAGTAAGAATAAAAGCAACATAAGGTTTTCTGATATAACATGAATTTGATATTTTATTTATATAAATAGGTTTTTCTATCAAAAAAACTTTACACAAAACACTCTAGAGTAAAACGTGTCTTAAGTTTTGCAGGAAGTTATATTTAAACAAATGACAATCAACACAATTCTAATATTTTCATGTTCCTTGATGATTATTATGATATGTGCTCACATGGTTTATCAATGTTTCTTTGTAGGAGGGGAGAGACAAATTACATTTTCTTTTTTTACATAAATTTACATTATTTTAATTAAAAATTAATGGTCTTCTAATGAGTGGTTTATACTAACTAATTAGTTTCCAAAAATTTGGGATTTAATTAATTTGATTGGATGAAAATATAAGAAAACCTATTATATGTTAGTAGAAAATCTTTATATATTTAAACAAAAAAAATATAAGCATATGCATAACTCTAATCATAAATTATGTTGCAAATTTTTCTTTAATGAAATCATGAAAATATTTAGCCTACATTTATTCAAAAACTTTAGTTTTAATCAAATGGATGAAATTTCACTTGGAAAAAAAATCGTTAAATGCAATGGATCAAAATTAAAGCAAAGATTGTAATCATGTATGAAAGTGTTTTGTATCTAAGTATTTTAAGGACATTGCATCTTTGAGTTGGATCTATCTGATGAGCCCCAAAAATGGATAATTATATGGGCTCATTTAACCTCCTAATTCGGCTTAATCCACCATTCTCAATAGTTTATTGCATGTTTTTTATTATATTTATGCTAATAGAGTGAATTGAGTTAGTCATTATGCCAACAAGTCTAATGGGTGCTTTGTGCAGGTTTTTAGTCAATTTTGAGACAAAATCAAAGGTTTTAATGAGCACTTGGCAGCCAAATTCATGGAAGAACAAGGGAGAGGATTTGTAGGAAGGTGTCCCCTTCATTTATGGGCCCTTACCTCGAATTATCCACCATCAGCTCGAAGTTCAAGGGCCACCAAATCGATTATCACATGGGCAGCCGAGCAAGTGCTAGTAAAAGTGCTGTTAACTACAAGTTTTGGTAGCTGAGTTCCTAAAGTTTAGGAGAGCTGTTGGGGTCCTCAATTTGTATAAATAAGAGGGCGTAGGGCCTCATTTCAGTTAGTCACTTTGTAGGCAGAAGTTAGCTAGTTTGTAGTTCGATTTTAGTCATTTTTTAGGTAGTAGGCTAGCTTTGCCTTTCAGCACATTTTCAAGCTTTTCCCTTGTGGACAGTTTTTTATGTAAATATTATTTCTTGCTCAATAAAGATGAATCCAGCTTTGCACCAGCTCTAAATCTCTCTTAGGAGGTTGTAGCTCTTGGGGTTGGGCCCATCTCAAGTGCCTAGTACCTCCTTTGTTTACTTTCATGTGTCTTTGCTGCATTCTTGGAATAAAATATGCTATTGAGATTTAAATCTTGCTTTGTTATTTAGATTGTTTTTGATGATTAAAAAGATTTTTATGTTCAGATTGAGTTGATAGGTCATTAACAGGGAAGAGCTTCAGAAAAATGCCATCAAGCACCTCTTATTTCACCTCTCCCTCAGTGGGATCAGGAGCTGGGATAAAGGTGACCTTGCTGCTCAAAAACACTGACTTTGCTTTGCCATGCAATCACTAGTGTTTGATTTTCATTTGTAGAAGTTGGTTACAAGTTTATATTTTTGCTTTCTTAGTTGCATAAGTTAGTATACATGGTATCATTGTAGGTCAAACTTATGTTCATTCTCTTTACTGACAGCTAGCACAAATTAGGTCAACATGACTAGGTCTTTGAATTTACAAGTCTTCGTTGGTTCAGTTGGAAAAACGACTTGCAGAGCACCTGTACCACTCCTCTATCTGCCCATACTCCATCAAACCCATCTGCTCCATCCCTCAACTCAGCTTCTTGCCTCACATTTGCCATTTGCTCACATAACCCTAGTTTTTGTGCATCATTGCTTCAGTCCGCCTTGAATAAATCCAGCTTCTACATATGTCCTCAACTCCATCCACCAAGTCCTAAACATCCTCACACCCTTATCTCACCTCCATACCCACTCCTTCATCTTTCTTCCTCCATCCATCCTCCAAAATCCCATTTCTGAACATCCTATAGAAATTCCAGAACATCCTGTAGAACCCCTGCAGACTTCCTGTAGAAGCTCACGAATGATGTTTCTTGATAGCCAAACTCTGTGAAACTCTCTAGAAGGGTGTTAGGGACCCCTTAGGTGTTGAGATTGCAACAAAATGATGGAGCTTAGTGAAAAGAGTTACCTTCACTAAGTGGGCCCGCAGGCAAATTATGGCACAAAGTCTATTTTTAGACTATGTCTATTTTTAGACATATGGTTCATGTCTATGAGTTGCAGGATGTTGTTTATGGATGATTGGTCAAGTTGGAAAAAATAGATGGACTTCTATTTTTAGACAATAGCGGTGACACTGTCAAGTCTAATTATAGAGCAGTCAAATATTAATAGCTTATAATAATATTTAGACTATAAACTTTATCTTATTCTCTTGGAGCACTTCAGTTTGAGCTAAAGATGTGGCACATGCAGCTGTCAGAAGGAAATACATTTTCTTTGTGGGTCAGTTGAGTTGTTGCATGCATGACTTCAGTTAGAACTCAATCAGTTGAGTTTGGTGGAGTTGATTGTGGAGTTAATGGAGTTGTGTTCAGTTTGACTTGGTTAAACTAGTTGTAATTAGTCTAACCACAAATAGACTAATGATGAGTTGTTAAACTAATTATTAACTCATAATGCAACTAAATAATACATCAGTTAACTCATTTGCATGTCAGTGCATGTTCAGTTCAGCAAGAACAGGTGTTAGAGGGTCAGATTGCTATCAGTTGTGACTATAGTTGTGCATGAGGATTTGCACAATCAATGGGATTGAGTTATGCCAATGAGAATTGGCCAATACCAAGTGATTATAGCCTCTGCTCATGTGATT
>APFE030770453.1:81488-94008 GCA_000404065.3 Pinus taeda | reverse complement strand
CAACTTTACTTTTCAACGACCAATGATTCTAGCCTTCCTATCATCTCCTAAGAAGACTTCACCACCATCGTATTTCTCATACTCGCAGAACCACTCTCTATGGGGAGTGAAGTGAAAGGATGCACCTGAGTCAATCAACCATGCCTCATGATCTACATGTGTACTTGAAGAAGCCAAGTACACACCCCCACCTTCATCTAAGGTGTTTTTCGCCTCTACAGAAGGAGCATATCAGATCCCTTTCCTTTATCAGGAGCTTTAGATTTACACTCCCTTCTGAAGTGCCCTTCCTTTCCGCATTTCCAGCACACCACCTTTGTAGGTTTTCCTGGAGATTTAGATCTCCCTCTAGATTTGGATCTCCACTCGATGACTTATTTTTGTTTCTGTTCTGGGACTGTCCTCGTACAGACAAGGCATCACCATTCTGGTTGTCCATATTTTTCCGTCTCATCTCCTCCGTCAGCAAGACTGAGACTATTTCATCAAACTACAAAGCAGTTGCATTGCTACCTATTGCAATAACCAAACTATCCCACGACTCTGGTAGAGAACACAACAAACTGATGCACTTATCTTCATATGAAATTTTAATATCAACAGATAATAACTGTCTTACCACAGTATTAAACGCATTTAGATGCTCTGTCACCGAGTCTCTGTCTTTCATCCTCAGGTTATACAGCTTTTTCCGCAGGAACAGTTTATTCACCAGAGACTTAGATTGGTACAAAGTCCCTAAATTGTCCCATAAAGCCTTCACCGTAGCTTCCCCTGATACATTCAGCAATACTGAATCTGAGACACACAATCGTATTGTGCTCTTTGCCTTCGAATCCAACTTCTTCCATTCTTCATCGGTCACTCCCGTTGGTTTAGTACCCGGATCTACCGCGATCCACTGATCTTTATCCACCAACAGATCCTCCATCTTGAGTTTCCACAACTCAAAACTCTGATCATTGAACTTCTTAATCTCTATCTTTCCGCTGCTTGCCATCTTCTTTCACCACCAGAATCGATCTCTCAGTTCTCCCACTGAACAGGGTCTACCATAGGCCCGAGCCAAACCCCTCAGCAATAAAGGCGTCCCCTGAAGCCAAAACAGCTCTGATACCAAATGTAGGTTTTAACTCTGTACAGAAATTACCTGCATACGAATTCTAAATCACAGAAAAATAAACAATGCGAGAGCATAACACATAAAATACATGTACACAGAGATTTCCCACTGGATCCCAAAACCGGGACTACCAGCTTGATTTTTCATTATGTTCCTTTCAATGTTACAATACATATTTATACATGTCGAAGCATCCAATACCATGGACCAAAAACCATCGCGTCCAAAACCATGGACCGAAAACCATAGGTAGGTTCGCCCAACCTAATGTAGGGTCCAAAAAAAAATTTCCCGCGGCGCTGCCCTGGACCCGCGCAATCGGCGCAACGAAGGGGGGGCTCTGCCCCCCCCCCCTCTAACCCCCCGGTTCACTACGTAGGTTAGTCGTGGAAAGAATATAACACAACCCAACATGCAGGAACTTCACGATGGACCAGTTGGTGGTCACTTTGGAAGTGATACTACAACACATAAAATCCTACATGCCAGCTATTACTAGCTAACATTGTTCAAAGATCCACACAGTTATGTAAGGAGGTGTAAGATTTGTCCAACAGCTGCTGGAAGATAGAAAAAAACCCACACTACCATTACAGCCAATCAACATTGACAACCATTTGAACAATGAGGATTGGACACAATAGGTGAAATCATTACTCATTCTTCTAAGCAGCGTACATACATCCTTACAGCCATTGATTATTTCACCAAATGGGTAGAAGTAATTCCACTCAAGGTAGTCAATTCAGAAAATATTATTGAATTTATAGATCAATTTATCATTACCAGGTTCGGCTTACCATCTGCTTTGATGTTTGGTAAGGCATCTTATTTTTCAGGCAATGCTATGATAGAATTTTCTTTTAACAGAGGTTTTAAGCTTAAGTATTTGGCCAATTACTATCCGCAAGGAAATGGATTATCCGAATCCAAAAATAAAAATCTCATCGGGATTATTAAACGAACTGTTGACCAAGGCCAAAAGAACTGGCATAAGTTTTTAGAATTTGCTCTGCAAGCAGATCGAATAACTCAAAAAGCCTCCATTGGCACTTATCCTTTTAATTTGGTCTATGGGAAAGAAGCATTCTTACCAACAAATGTAGCCATTCCCTCCTTAGCATTAGTTCAATTCATTGAAGAAACTCCTTCCTCATCTATGCAAGTTAGACAATTACAAATTCTTAAGCTTGAAGAGGAAAGGGAAAAAGCCAGGACCACACATGCACATCATCAGCAGTTAGTTAAATCCTCCTTTGATTCAAATTATGTAACTTCAAAGTCTTTTCAACTCGGAGACCTAGTACTAAAATGGGACAAAGCCCATGAAGAGAGAGGTAAGCATACCAAGTTCCAACAAATGTGGCTTGGCCCATTTCAGATTGTGGAATAATTAGGCCCATCAACTTTTTTGCTACAAGATTTATCAGGTAAGAGAGAATCTCTACCTGCTAATGGACAAGTTCTAAAGAAATACTTTCCATAGAAGATGGTCTCTTCTGTTCACTGTATATTATTGCCTTAGTTAAAATTTTTCTTTTAGAAAGAATAATACCAATTAAAAAGCATTTATTTTTGGTTTTACAAAGAATAGTCTCTTTTTAATTTTGACTTTTCGCTTGTATAAGTAAAGATTTTTATGAAAGTAATCTTCACATATGAAATATACAATTAAGTTCTATTGCTCTTAAACTGCCTATTTTCCGCCTCAATTATCGAATTTTTGATGAAACTTAGCTTTAAGAAAGAAACTTCTCCTTTACATCAGTCCAGAAAAGTATCTATAACAAAGCAAAGTCCCTCTCCAGAAAGGCATCTTTAAAACTCTACAATTGTCGTCCAGAATTCTTAAAGAACCAATGATTCTCCCCACTTAATCAGCTTTCATTTTTAGAGTGTAATTATAAAATATACTTAAACTTAAAGGATAAGAGGTCTCATCAAGAGCTGACTTACCATGATCACAAGATTATAACTAACTAACATTACCAACACTGCATATCAAAATAGGGTAATGGCTTATTATTATATTAATCAAAATACAAGGGGTCTCATCACGAGCCAACTTCTTCAATTAAGTTACAAATCAAGTGAATTGCATTGTCAATATTGGTCACCAAACTAAGACATTGTCCTTTAAGAAACAAAAAATGAAGAGATGAAGCAACAATGAATTGCTTCAGAAAAGAAAGAAAGCAATAAGTACACTTACAAGCTTATATTTAAAATTGCATTCTAATTTAAGTGGGATACTGGATAATTGATGGCTAAAAGGTAACCCTGTCGAGGCTATGAACGTCTACTGGCAGCAGAGGCTCTACCTACGACAATTGAGTATACCAAAAACTGATCTGAGGAGAGACTTCTTGCTTTTATCTTGAAAAACCCAAGTAAAGACTAATGTAGACAAAGTAACTTTTTATCAGAAAAGAATAATAAAAAAGAACGATACTTAAGTAGATGTTGTTTTATTAATAAAGAGCAGTATTTCTTATTTATATTCCATGTAACTATTTTATTTTCAAAACTATCTTTATTTTGGAAGTTATAGAAATTTCAAAAAACTCTCAGAGATAATTGGTTCTTCCAAGTGAATCACCAATTGTTGTGGTATTCAACAACCCCCCATTTATTAATGATAGTAGTTAATATTAGGTTAAAAAATGGGGACCCTTAAAAAAAAAACTATCCAAAAAACAAAACTTAGCATTTAGGAATTTCTTTTATTTTTTGGAATAAAGAAAATATAATAATGAAAACCCTTTTTTTTTAGAAAAACTACTAGAAACTTACCTTCACACATATAACATGATTTAAACCCACCAAAAGGCCTTTATGAACCATCCAAAATCAAGAAAATTGATTAAGGACTCTATGCTCGAAACTATCATAGGAACTGACATAAATTAAGTCCTTAAGCTTTTAGGCTTAATTCTCACATTGCATATCACCATTCATAAAGTGCCCACTTTAAAAAGGTCATTGTGAAACATGCGAGATACGAAACTGTGATGGCATTGTAACTCTTCTCGCATCGCATTTCGGGCGTTTAAACGAACACAGTGTACTTACCACCAATCGATATTGCGAAATGTGATTAATAACTGGATCCACTCCTTAAATATCATAAGCAAATGTTTTAGGTCCGCCACTCAGTAAAAAGGGTCTTTTACATAGGATAGACCTAACAATTAGCTATGTTTTGGAACAACTAACGAACGGCTCACATCTCACATCTCGTAGAAACACATCGGGAGGTAAGAAAGGCGGAAAGGCATATTGCGATATTGTGATCTGTGATATTGCTTTGCAAATCGCACAATCGCTATCATCGCAGTTCAAAGGCTCGTCACCCTGGAAGCTTTCTTCCCATTTTACGATGCAAACATTTATGAACATTAAATCTAAGGGAGAACAAATCATTAGTGGGCATTTAGTAAGAGATAAATGCATTTATGTGTGAAAATAAATTTAGCGTGATATGATTGCGTTCAAATAAAACTCCTTTTATCACCTTTACAAGCAATCTGCATTATTTCGTTTTACGTTCATCTTTGTGTATCTGATAGTTGTTGTTCTTCACTTTCAAGAAGAGTACGGAGAGCAAAGCGTTGAGAACAATGGTGAAGAAAAGCAAGGCAGACACCTCTAAGAAGTCAGAAATGACTCCTCTGTTTATGGATACTACATGCAACAGAGAGGGAGGAACCTCTACATGGGAGGCTATGTATAATATACTGAAGGAGGAGCAACCGAGGATTATGGAAACAAAAATTATAGTTGATGGATGTGATTCCTCAAACATTTCCATGCTAGAGATGGCATGCTCATTTTTGCACCACATGGTCGCGTGGTCAAAGATAATCCTTATACCAACATGGTTAAATGGGTTATTGATCAAGCTGACATCTCAGAAAAAGAATTCAAGACAAGAAGCCAAGGGGTTATAGGATATTTTACCCAGACAACCTACGGCTTATGTACCACCTTCCAGAGCCACAAGTCATCTACAACAAGCAGTTCGTAGAGAATTTTTCCAAAGAGAATGACAACCGAGCAGACTACACCTGGACCTGGTTGAATAATGAGGAAAAAATCAAGAAAGAAAAAAATGATATGTACACTACTTCATCTATTTGTCCACCTCATAGTTTTGTAGCGGCTATGTTATGCAGACTATTTGGCAAACCTGATAGTACTAAGTTCTCCCCGGAATGGTTGTCGTTAATAGATGCAACTGTTAACACAACTATAATGAATTGGGCACAAATTTTGTCTAATAATTTAGCAAAAATAATTATCAAGTATAGAAAGAAAAGAAGTGTTGCTTCGAGGGTTTACCCTCCATTTTTTATGAGCGCTTCTGTCATGGACGCAATTTGTTTTAGTTCGGAATTCCCTATCGTGGGATGGAAATGAACTGTTCGAAATCCACTTCCCATTCACATATACCACAAGGACATGTGGGAATCCAATTTTCAACCACATTTTTTCAAGGTTTGTCATGGATTTATGCTCCCTATTCACAAGCGCCTTTATAATCGAGATGCCCCCAGGTTTTCCCAAGAAGTTGAAATAGACATCCTCCCAGTGGCTAGATGGTTTGGGGAGGAAACATTTACATATATTAGGGTTTTTGGCAGCATCACCTCCCCCCATTTCCTCCCATACTATGTTCCAGATAAATTAATGGCTAGAGAGATAGCCTATCAAACAGCTAGTGAGGGAGAAATGAGCAAGACATTGAAGGATTCAAAGAAAGACATCTGGCCTACATTCCTTGTACAGTGTAGAGCATTTGCATTACATGACCTAGGGCATGCATTCAAAGAAGTAGAGAACATGTTATCTCTGTGATTACCTAAATTCCCTGGAAAGCAATATGACCCATTCAGCACTATCGAAAATTTCACCACTCTAGTGAAAATAAAAGTATTCAACAATGAGGTAGATGCCTTTGATGATATCTTTCTACAGAAAAACACCTTCACAGAAGTGAAGCATATGGCACAAATACTTTTTTACCATGAAGATCTGGAAAATTTTTACAGTTACGGAGAAAGGAGGTTAGCAAAGGTCCCATTGGACCAATTATTGATTGAACCGGTAAGGGAGCCTACTCCTAGTGTGACTATAGAAGGTCACTCCAAAGAAAATTCCAAGACCGATTCTAGAACAAAATCTCAAGAGAAATCGACTAGGGAATCACAACAATCATCACAAAATGGAAAAAATAGAAGCATGGTTTCAGTAAAGGATACAACCTAATCTACATAGAAGATAGTTGAAGAAACTTTAGCTAGAAAGTAGGCTGAAATCCCTACTACCTCTGCATAGCCAATAAAACCCCTAGTAATCGATTTAGAGGAAGAGTGGGATAATTTTAATAAATGTCTCAACACAGAGGAACAGGCGCCAGAGTTGCAAACTCCACAACAGAAAACAACTCTGGAAATTATAGTGGAAGAGACTGCAAATACACAAGAGATAGAGCACATCCCTGCTACCTCCACTTCTGAGATAATTTTGAGAATTAAAGAAACTCCCCCTCTAGATGTGTTCTATAGCCCACAGGATAAGGTCGTGGTGAAAAGACAAAGAAAGAAAAGGAAATTGGACTCTACAGCTGTTACTACCCCTGAAAATGAACTAATGGATGTTCTATGGAAAGACTCACCCGTTTACCAATCCATCAACCTTACTAGACTCTCGCAGTTTGCAGGTGCTTATGCTACAGCGACTATGGACAAAGCAACATAAATACAAATGTTGCTTAGAGAAAAGGAAGATAAAACAACGCCACTTGAGCAACAATTACATCAAGTAAAATACAACCAACAGGAAGAGATACAATTGGCCAAGCTTCAATAGGTATTTGAACATATGCAAATAGAACATTGAACCAGCTTAGCTGAGAAGGAAGCACAAATGCAAGCAATAATTGATCTACACAAAGACAATCCAAAAATTGATCAATTTGTTACTAAAGCACTTGGTCTTAACTCCCAGCTGATACACCAGAAAGAATTATTCTACCATAAGATTTTACAATGGAAATCTTATTACGAAACAAGCGATAAACTGACAAGTCAAGTTGTGGAAATGAGACTTGAGTACAATGAGATCTTTAAAAAGGTCTCTAATTTTATCACCTAGCAAGATACAAAAGATGGGAGAAAGGCCGACCTACCCAAGCTAGAAGAATCGCATAAGGAAATCGTATTTGCAAGCTAGTTTTCTTGGCTTAAAGAAGCAAAAAAGGCAACATCAGACACGACGATAGCAACAAATAGTGTCATAGAAAACATCAATGAGAATGCACATAGTGCCAACCTTGTGGCAGAGTCCATTATGGGTTTCCTCCCTAATGCGAAACAAATTAAAGAACAATGGAAACAGGTAGCGGCAGAAAAAGCTGAAGTGATAAAGCAAATGACCAGGTTAAACTGGGAGGCATATTGGCAACACTTAGTAAAGCCACACAGCCAATGGATGACCCTACAATGCCTAACTACTTCTACGGAGAAAATGGCGCCAGCACTGATCGATATCGTATTCGCTGGACAGTTGAAAGTTGAAGTCGGCCAACCAACACAGCTCAAGCCCATGATGGATATTTGCAATCTGAAGGATCAAATGCAGGATAATTACCTTGTTTATTTCGATTTTGATTTTATTTTTGCACAAATTGACGCAGGTCATTTAAACCTCCTCAACTATTTTTGTAATAATATATTTTTAGTTTTATAGTTTTAATATTTAAACCCCTCTCATGCATTTAGAGAGGGGTCAAGGATTTTATCAGAAACAGTCTTCAAAACATGCACATTTGTCCCTTTCAGGAAGTTCTGGTGAAATTAATGGAACATGATTTATTTTCTATCTGATTTAGCATCTTCTACTGAAATTGCACTTTTGTACTCTTAGATGGTGTTGAATCGATTGAAGATAGATCAATATTAATGAAACACATGAGTAGGACGTATTATAAATGGTACTTTTATCTCATAACCCTTTTTACTTATGTATTAAGCAATGATTTCTTCTCGAATTGTTTATGTATGAAAGTCTAAATCTTGATTACCGTTATTGCACTTTTGTATGATGATGATCTATATTTTATGCTGAATATATGAATAATTCCTTATGCGATATATCTTTCACAATCGTTTCGACTAACTTTTTATACGAAATGATTATTGTTAAAACATATTCACTTCTCGTTGCAATTGAATGATCTTTATTACCAATTGCTTTTAGATATTATTGTAGATCGTATAAATCAATTTAAATCTCGGGTATATTTATAATTAGTTAGTGCTTAAATTATGATAAAATGCATGTGATTTTTAGTTAATATTAGATTAACTTTAGCTTAGACATTACTTTAAAACCTCACATATCACCCCATTAGCACAAGCATTAAATAGATTGGGAAACTGGTATCATTATCCCTAGTCGGAGCCACTACTCCAAATGGAAAAGGATCTGCCAACCAAGGTTCGGACTGGGTGGTTTTCCCCCATGTTGAAGCAACAATTTTAGGGGCTTCAACAGTGGGGTAACATGTTTACCTCTGCATTAGATGAAGGAAGAATTCACTAAGAATTGGGTCTTGTGCTAATTTAGCACTAAGGTGTTTTGGACCATTTCAGATCTTAGCAAAGAGTGGGGTGAGTGGAATATAAATTAGCCTTTCCACCCATAGTTAAAGCACATGATATTTCCCATGTTTCTTTACTTAAAAAGCATGTTCATAATGTTAATCATGTTATTGATTGATTTGTGATACAAGTGAAATCTAATGGAAAATTCCTGCTAGAGCTAATGTGCATTCTAGATCGAAGGTAGATCATGCTCCAAAATTGAGTAATCAAGCAAGTCAAGGGGCAGTGGAAGAACTTTGTACCAAATGAAGCCACTTGGGAAATGGGTGATCAGATAAGGTATCCTACCCAATTTTGTTTACTGTGTAAATGCATATAAAAAGAGTTGTGTATATAAATCTCTTTGTTGAATTTTTGCTTGGGAATAGAACATTGTTGAATGTTGTGTTCAAGTATGGAAAACCAAGGAAAATTTTCCTCTAAGGGGGTGGGGTCTGTGACAACCCCTTTTCTACCCCTTATAAATGTCACTATGAATTGTAATTCGTGTATATAATGTGAAAATGTAAATAATGACTAGCTAGAGGGGTGGACACAGATTCAAAGGTCTAAGGAGGAGTTGTTAGTGTTGAGTGTACACACCCAAGACATAACATTTATTTTATCACCTATCTCCCTATTGAATTAATGGATATTTCTAGTGCCAACATAAAAGTGAAGTATGGAATGCTTGAGAAAAGGATGAGCCATATAGTCCCTATCTCACAAGACAAGCTGTAGAAGTCAACATGCAATGGAGAGAACATGAATTATGCTTAGTATGTGGGGGAGGCTTACATACACACAACAATGGTATGAAATGTAATATGCTTAGACACACACACTTTAAGCATGGTTGTAGAAGACACATAAGAGAGCATTCAAAGAGATGAAAACTCTAGGAAGCATGGACTTACAATGTGATATTAGAGCAAGGGAACTTGTTGGAGAGGGGGAAAAAATCCAATTGTATGTGTAGAGCTTGGAAGCAAGCTGAGGAGCGTGGTGTAAAGAGAAGCACACTGTATTGAGAAGGTGGAGTCATAATGGACTTTAGACTTCTTCTTAGTAGGTGGAGACACTATGTACTCTAGGACTTATTTTGGTGTTTTCACAAGTGGATACCGTGAGGGTGGACTTTGGATTCCTATGAAATCTAACAGGTGGAAACATAGTGTGCTCTAGATTCTTGTGGGTGAGCAATTAGAGGCACTCTAAGATCTAGATTTCTGTAGTGTGAATCAAGTGGAGACACCATGGGCTTTAAACTCCTTTAGTGTTTGATATGTGGAGACACTATGTGTTTTGGAATCCTGCAATGTCTTGTAAGTGGAACGTTATTTGCTGTGGATCCTTGAAGTGTTTAGTGGGTGGATACATAGTGTGCTCTGGACTTCTGGTTGTGAAATGGAGACGCTATGTGCTATGGATTACCATATGATTTGGTTAATTAGAATGGTCTGAATATCCCTTGAGCACTTAACTCCTCAGACTCTGAATTTAGCCCGAGAGTGGTTTGTTGCAATAAATATTGTAGTGTAGCTGGCCTATAGTTGGGTGGAGAGTTGAAGTCCTTCCCTAAGTTGTCTTTCATTAAAAGCTATACAGATAAGTAAATTTACTTATACTTATGTTCACGGTGGATAATGCAAGATGTTATGTTTATGACTATGAATATATCAACACTGTTACTTCAGGAATATGTTACTCTTAGTTATTTACAATGAGATGCTTATGTGAATGTTCTCATGGTTTTGAAGGGCATACAAAATATGTGTTTTTGATGTGTCCCTAAACTACAAATTTATTTACATGGTCTTGTATGAATACTAGACATGTTCAATTATTTGCTATAATGTATAGATTTCATTGCTTTCCATGGCCATGTATGCTTAACTGATTAATATTGTTGATTTTCATTATGTTACAACACATGATTTATTATTAACTCTAATATTAATGTGAAATATCCTATTTAGGGCGGGAAATGTAGTTGCATTTGAGTTATAGAGTAGCATAACCATAATTTGACTTGTTCCTGTGCCAATTAGCAAGCACATCGATAGTTGCAATGATGTATTGTGGTCAAGATTAATACTTGGAATGTTAGCATGGAATGATGGTTTCATTCCTATGAATGTTAGATTTTTTAGTAACATTAGGCTTTAAGTAAATCCAACGTGAAATCCCTGAAATCCTTAAAGTTGTTTTTCAAAGTGTTGTAAAGCATCAGACTTGTGTCTGAAATTGAATAAATCTCTGGTGAAATTTTGAATCCAAACCAGATATACTTTTTTGGGTGGCAGAATTGTGTGGGAGTTTGAATATCCAAACCATTTACACTTGTGCACTTTTGTGAGTGCATCAAATTTGAATTGACATAGATGAATTACAAGGAAGAAAGGGAAAAGATTAAATCTACGGTGGGACCCGTTTGTGATTTGAAGGCTTGGAGCTAGATTTTCATGTAGGCAAGTTTTTGTACAAAATCTGGAGTGGGGTCGTTTAATAAATGTTTGGCGCAAAGTTGGATATCGTCACGAGAGCCATATGTATCCGAGAATATGGGGTATCCGAGGATGAGGACAAGGCGCGAATATGCAAAGCCCCTGACGTGGGATAGGTCTGAATATGCTCGAGGAGATGTAGTGATTTAGATGGATATGGGGATTTGAGGATCCAGGAGATTTTCCAAGTACAAACTTCGTGTGCAATCGAATGTCACTTAGGGTTTAATAAAAGGGAATTTCTTTCATTATTCGAGGGGTTCGGGCTTTGTGGGACCTTCATGTTAAAAGAAAGTGGAAACGTGTCACGAGTGAATGACTATGGCTGTGAAAATTCCACATAAGTGTCATGGGTGATATGGTAGGGTCATGTGCACCATACATGGTTGCCACAGTTTCCACATGGTAGAGACCAAGATTCAAATGGTAAATATTTGAAAGGGCACAACTTTCAATTCAACGACGAGATTGTAGCAAAATTGATGTCATTATAAAGCTCTTGATGAACTGAATATGATAGTGTTATCCAAAGTTAATTTCACAAACTTTGGAGAAGGAAATTTTGTAATGCCACTTCCATAGAGAGATCTTAGAGGTTGGATTAGTTAAATTAACACTTTCCATCAGTGTGGGAAGTCTAAGGAGGTGGGAGGGAATGCTACAATTATTAAGATATTATAAAGTTAAATAAAACAGATAAAAAATAATAAAAATCTACCATGGTAAACAATGCCAAACATGATGCTACTTACATTGTAATCTTTTTTAGTGCAAAACCTATTTCATTATCATTGAGTTTGAACCATGGCATCTAATGAGCATTGCAAATGGATTAACTAAATGATACATAGAGATATAATGAGGACAAATGGAAAACATGTTCATCAATTGGTGAAACCTGGTGCCATTCTTGCAAATTTGTGAAAGTGTGACATTTAGATGAAGAGATTTAAATTACCCATTTTTATGGAAGCAATAAAGATATATATGTTGTGAATAATTTTTTTTTTATGATATATTACTATAAACTAATTTTAACTTTTTCAAAAAGATAAACATTTTTTCAAGTTTTATATTTTAAAAGAAATTTTTATTTTAAGAGATTTGATCCCTTTAAACATTTAATATATCTAGAATTAATTTAAACGTTTAATATATCTAGAATTAATATAAATTTATGATGATATTATTCATATCCATTTAACAATTAAAATTTGTGAATAATATTCTTAACTAAATAATAT
>APFE030770453.1:62949-79986 GCA_000404065.3 Pinus taeda | reverse complement strand
AACTATATATAATATATATACACAACATTATTCATAAATATTGCTTTTGTAAACAGGAGAATGAAACGCAGGAACACATTATGAATTCTTGTCCATTTGCTCAACATCAGTGGGACGAAGTCAGGAACCTCTTTGGAAAATCTAATAGGGACCCCCTAGATATTAAAAAAACCATCTTTGAATGGGGAAAGGGTCAATTCTCATGCCCAGTTGTAGGGAGAACCTGGAATCTAGCCATAGGTTTTGTTATATGGCTAATTTGGAAGGAACGAAATCGAAGGATCTTCGTAGACAAAACCAATCCACTAGAACAGATATGGAGAAGAACGCAAAAATTAATTAGGGAGACTGTTCTGGCTGAGACCTAGGAGGAAGAGGATTGGAGAGCGAACCTTGAGGAAGGACGAATCCTAGCTAAACTAAATATGGAATATGGTATGGTGTATCTCTTTAAAGAAAGACCGCAAAGATCTCAAACCCAGAGCCCAAAGAAATTCCGTTTTCCTGGGGAAAACTTCATTAAATTGAATTTTGACGGGGCTTCCAAAGGAAACCCAGGGCCGGCAAGCTTTGGAGGTATCTTTAGAGATAACGAGAGACGCACTAGATGGGTGTATGCGGACTGGGGAGGTATAATGACTAACAATGAAGCAGAGTTGATGGTTGTATACCAGGGTCTTAGAATTGTAGTAAGAAATGGTTACACAAACCTGGAGATCGAAGGAGACTCGCAGATAGTAGTTGAAATGCTTAGGAATCTTGATAATGGGAAGGAGTGGGATCAAGTTGCAAGAAGCTGGAGAACGACAGGGATCATCCAAGACGTGGCAGATATATTGAAGAGAATTGAATATAAAATCATCAACCATGTTAGGCGAAAAGGAAATAAGGCTGCAGACTTTCTTGCAAATTGGGGATGCAAAGAACAAAGAGAAAAGGTGGATAGCATCTGGCCAATGGTAATGAACAGACCCGGATGGGAGAACCTCATCACAATAATCAATCAAGACCATAATGGAACAACAGATCTATAAAAAGGACCCACAGAGACCCCCGATCGGGGTGGAAACGGTGGCGCGAAGGTTGAGTAATAAGGCGAGGACGAAAGGCCACGACGAGCCTTGTGGCATACGGGTAATCATGACGGCAAACAGGAGGATCCGCAGAAGGGATATCATTTAAAGGAGTAGTAGAGGCAGAGTTATGGCAGCCAGAAGTGGAGGTAGATACACCCCAGTGATGGGACTTGAGTATGATGACAAAAAGGTAGGACAGGGAGGAGTGGAGGATCATGAAAAATGCAGGTGGCAGAATGACATGGGGAGGAGGAACGAGGATGGGCGACAAGGTAATCATTATGAAGAAGGAAGGAGACGCGGGGGAAGTGTAATAGTAAGTGCAGGCTGTGGGAGAGCGGAAAGATACAACACGAGGAAGACCGGAGCCAGGGGTATAGTATGAAGGAGAAGGCAGACAGTCAACCTACCTAAAGAGGGAAGAATGAAGAGGGAAGTGACTGAGACGAGCAGGCACGGAAAGGGAATGGGTAAGGCAGGAGACAAGGCTGACTCTGGGGAAGCATGGGAGCAGCAGCAGACAGGAATGGACATGACAGAAGAGGAAGAGGAGATGTATAGCTCAGAGCAGGATGGTCACGAGCAGCAAAGGAGGAGCGTAATGATGAAAGAGAAGAACCGGAAGGACAGGTCTTAGGAAGAATTGGGGAGCAGAGAGACGGGAGGCAGGGGACGAAGGGAAGAAAGGGACTTCGGTGGCCCTTCCGGCATTATGTGTCAGGGTAGCAAAGTAAAGGAGGATTATGGAGGGAACAGAGGACGGGGAGGGAACCACAGAGGGAGAGGGCGAGGAAGACCGGCCGGAAACTAGGCAAGAATTGAACCGACGCCGTGGGGTAGAAGAAGGGGCAGGAAAACACTGAAACGAGGGATTTAGCATGTCGAGAGCGCGTACAACAAAAACACTGACGAGGATATTCGAAGAATTATCCAGTGAATGGAGGAAGAGGCTATTCAGGAACAATCAGATCCTGAGATGTATGATTAGGAATACCTGCTGACGGATCCAGGGCATACCAGAGGGAGGATGTCACTGTATAAACAGGCACTCCACATATACTGGATTATGAAGAGGCTGTTGGCAAAAGCCATGGAGCAGGTCGCTATGGAGATGGCTAAACTAGCCCAGGGAATTCCTAACCTGAAAAAAGAAATGAAAAACATTCAGGTGATCCTTCTTATGCAGGATAATAAGTTGGAAGAGATAAAAGATCAGATAAAGAAGATCGACACAGGAATAAAGGAAGAAGGTGACCAGTTGGAAGCCATGACAGACTGATACCTGGAGATATGTATAAATGTTTATGTTTAGGGTGCAGAGAGTCAGTTCTAATTTTGTTATAATATATAATGCAGATAGGAGCTAGTAGTAATCTCTTTGACTGTGTAGTTTAATTAGCTTGGACAAGAAGACTTAGCATTTTTTGCTTATGGATGGCTGTTAAAAACTTAAGGTGGCCAACAGATCCGGTTTCCCCTCGAGGCGGGTTGAGGCCACCATGTGAATGTACAAGTTTCAAATCGAATTAATAGAATATGAATGGACCCATGTTAGCTTACAAAAAAAAAAAAAATAAAAAAAAAATAAAAAAAAAAAAAAAAAAATTATCATAAAACATATTCATAAATATTATAATAATTTATTTATGGATCACATTATTTATAGTAAAATATTTTTTAGTTATTAATATATTTATAATCACACCATAATATTATATAGTTTTGTATATTAAAATATTTGATTTACGATTTGTCTTTAATTCATTATTATTATTTTAATGATACATATCAATTTTATATTAAGAATTACACCTCTCTCTTATTAGAAAGTAATTAACTTTTATATTTTTTAATTATTTTTTCTCTATCAATATTAAAATATTTTTATTAGTGTGCAATACTATAATTAATAATATATAATATATATATATAATATATATAATTATTTCCCTTTATGTGTATCATATTAAAATATATTAGTTAACATGAATATTGAAACACTTTAATTAAGTTTTGTATTAAAATGTTTTTATTGATCATAAGAATAATATATATTTTTAGTCCTAAAAAGTGTTAGTAAAAGAATTTTTTAGTTGTAATTATTTTTTTTCTCAATTTGATATAAAATTTTGACTTAGGGGCATTTAAGCTGTCAAAATCACTTAGGGATCGCACCTAGCTTCACATGACTAGGATTTTTTGTGCATGGAGTTTTTAATGGGTGACCTTCACATCACAGAGTGACTTAACAATACACCTCACCATCATCTATTCTAAACCCATGAACGATATAAAATTATGCCACTTAACACACACACACACACACACATAAACTAAAATGATATTACATTTTATTTAAAGAACATTTTATTTTTATTTAAAACTTAAATATGTGGTTAACTCTAGGTTAAGAACCAAAGGAATTATACAACTCCTTCGTGCTATGCTATAGTCTTGTTTAAATTTGAATTTATTTTGTTTATTTAATTCCTTTAAATTTGAATTTATAATTTTTTAAAGACAAAAAACACATTTTTAAACATTAAACTCATCTTATTTAAAGGCAGTATTCTATAACACGACTTTTTGAAAGGCTTTCCGGCAGATTTTTCTGGTCAAAATCCGGCAGCGATTCATTTGAATCCCAAGTTTAATAGCTAGTTTCTGCACAATCAATGGCTCCCAGGGGTTTTTCAGGGCGCTGAATTCAAATATGCAGTTAAAAAACCATTTTAACTGCTAAAAATCGAGATTTAACCTCATTTCTTCTGCCGGATTCCGTCACCGGAATCTCCAAAAAGTCGCATTATAGACAACTCCTATTTAAAGTAATATTATAAAACTTATGGTATATTATAGAATTATAAAATTCAACTAAAATAAAAATGATCATTTTTAATATCTCACTGCAAGAATTGAGGATGGTTTAGAAAATGAATTTTATGTGTGACAAGGTTTGAGGTTCAAATCCCCCAATTCCCCTATATTTGCAGAAGGGGTATACTTAAGACTATAAGATTATAGTGGAAACAGTTGTAATTGAGAGGCACCTGCCTAGAGTTTATAGTGGTAGCATTTGGAATCAATAGGCACCTATTTAAAGGTTATAGTGGTAGTGATTGGAGTTGACATAGTAGTAGTGGTTGGAGTCAAAAATACGAGACCAGTCCAATTGAAAATTCATCTAAATACAAAAAACAATTGTTCATTTTTAATAATTAATATAATTTATGAAATATAAATTAATTGGTTGTGTCTTAGCGGCAGAGTCACACAAGGTTTGAGTGGAGGTGTCACAATAGGGTCGAGAACGGAGTGTTTACCTTCCTCACTCTTGAGGCCTTCATCCAGTAACATGTTTATGATGGAGATTAACAGGGCATCATTTGGGGATCTTAATTTCAAAAAAAATACGGATGATAGTGGCTGAGAGCCCAAGGGCATGGGGTTTGTCATCCCAGTGGTGATGTCTATGTGGGCTATGGCTCGAATGTTAATGGGTACAACCCTAGTGGTGATGTCCATATGGGAGTCAAGTGATGTCCTAGAGTCGCCATTGAAGGGATGGCTTCCTGCAAAATGTTTGTCAAAAATCCAGAACGAGAAGCTCACCTCGAGACTGATAAAGTAGAAAAGGTATGCGATGTGTTTGACAAGACACACCAGCCAGATGAGGAAGGAATTGGGGATATTGATCTCCAAAAATTACCAATATTTGTCAAGTCTCTTTTTGGAGAGTCCCTCTACATGAGGGTCAATGAAGCTAATGTTATACTTGCACTCGTAGCCAAGATACAAGAATTGAAAGGATTTTCAGTGGGTTCATTAAGGCTCCTCTACAAAGGAAGGTAACTTAAGACGGAACTAGTACTCAAAGATTATGACATTAAGAAGGATGTATCTATCTCTCTTGTTACTTGTCTGAATGATGGATCTAGGGGTGGAGGGGCATCTTCTACATCAAAACCCATGTCTTTCAAGGATGCCCTAAGGACAGGTCCCAACTTTCATCATCCTCAGTTAACTCCTAGGTTGTTCCAGGTGGACAAAGAAGAGGTTGTGCCCTCTTTGGAAATTTCACACTCAAATAAGGACTTCACTTATTTGAGATCTACGTTGTGGGAGGCCTCATCTGATGCTTCAATGGCTTATGGACTCATTCATAGGATATTTATAAGTGGATTCATTCATCTTGGACCAAGAAGTGCAATTTTATCTTATGCTCAAAAGGATTTTTTATAGTGTGTTTTGTTGAATCAGATATTACCAGAAGGCCCTAATTTGTGGGCCTTGGTTCTCGGTAAAGCAAGTTTTCTTATAACCCATTGGTTTTTGGATTTCGACCCTTTGCAATAGTTTTACCAAGCTTCCAATATGGGTTCGACTTCCTAATTTGCCTGCCCACCTATGGCACTATTCAGTTTTTTAGGATATTGGAATCTCCTTGGGTCGTTTTCTTTCCACGGATCTTTCTCAAGGACAGCTTGGCTTGTACACCTATGACATAATATGTGTGGAAATTCATATCAACAAAGCGCTGCCAAATCAAATAAATTTAAAAGTCAAAGATTATCATTGGTCCCATTGAATCTTTGGATTACGAGAATAATGCATTTCAGTATTGAGTGTGTCTATAAACTGGCCATTTATAGAATTATTTCCCTTAGTAAAGTCCCAACAAGAATCCTCATAATAGATAATATATAATATATAAACCTTGTGTCCTACCCCATATGGAGGGCAAGGCTTCTTCTATCTCTAACTAAGAAGATGAGGGTGTTGATGATGTTATGCTTTGGGGGAATAAGGATAAGATTGTTGTTATTCATTAGAAATCCTGAGGACTCAACATGGAACTAGTAACCACTACAAATAGGCAATTAGTAAAGAAAGATGTATCTTTTTGTATTTTGAAGCATGCTCACAAATTGACATTTTTTGATACCATTAAAAAGTCTCCTTTAGCTTTCCACAATAATCTGCAAATTACTTTATTCAACTAAACTAATAAAGTAATGATAAATGACACCATTCCTAAAGTAAAATCAAAATTCAATCAATCCAATGTCACACTAATTTGAACTTAATTTAACTGCAATTAAAGTTGATTGCCATATATTTGTTAACAAAGGTGATGTGAACGTGTGTTTCTCCCCCGACCATTCCTAAAAAAAAAATTGAAGTGACGTGAAACCCTAAATTTGTCGACCGCCGAAATTGCCTACATTTAATAAAAAAAACAACTGCACAAAGTTTACTTTTCTGAGAAGGAAGACACGCGAGACGCCGAGATTGTTGAATTGCCTTCAATAAACGACACTGACATTTTGGAAAAAACATCCACTAATCAAAATATAACACGGAGCGGAATTTTGTCGAACCGACATTGATTACCGACATTTTGAAAAAAATGAAAAACATAACCCGGAGGCAACGTATATCCCGCGGCTGATTTAAAAATGCCACCGCCGGATATACGTTGCCTCAACTATTTCAGATTTCATTTTTTGCTTACAGATGTCTGCACTGTCGGTGGTATTTGATGTTTTGCTTACAAATGTCCAAACGTTATGCACTCTGCGGCGGTATATAATATTCCGCCTCTGAGTTTTAAACCGGCATAATTTCAGTGAAATAATTTTTTTGGGCATTTGGTCCTTTTTGAGCGTTGTCGAGGTTCCGACTCCGGACAGTGAAATCCCGTAAAAAAAAAAAAAAAAAAATTAAAATTTAGTTGGGTTAGATTTTGATTTGTTTTTAAGGGTGGAAATGAATTCAATACATTGGTTTTTTTAATGGCAGGTAGATTTTGTTGAGTTATTGAAATAATTTTTCAACGATCAATTTTTTTGTTTAGGAATCAATTGGATGTTATTAGCACTATAAAAATGTGATGTATTTTTGTGAATCAGTTTTGTGGAGTTTAATAAAAAAAATTGTTGTGTGTATATGTATTTGTTTTTCTATCAATATCATCAAAAATTTTGAGGTACCCAAAATCCTAAAATTTGACGGATATCAAAACATTTTACTAAATTTTTTAGCAATATAATAAAAATTTCCATTTTTTAAATTATAAAATTTTAAAATTTTATTATTACAATTAACATAGTAACATTACAAATAGATTTAACATGAGAAAAAACTTATTACACTTCCAAATTTCATCACTTGCAAATTCTAACCTATTTTTTAAAACTTCTTGCTAAATTTAACTACAATTCTGCCCGAAAAAAACTAATATTTCTTTAGAATAAATGTGGACGGTTTAGACCACGCGTTTTACACATAGCCGAGTTTGACGAACCTACCTCAATTACCGACCTGTTTAAAATAACTTTTACCCGAGTTTGACGAACCGACCTCAATTACCGACCTGTTAAAAATAAATAAAAAATAGTACTACTTTTATTTGGTTAAAAATAAGGTTGACGTCATATGATCGTATTCATTGAAATTAGAAATTCAAGGAAGGCAAGATTTTTCGAACGACAGCTTGCGATAGCTATATCACAGTAAATTCGATGTGAACAGGTGAAATTCTGCCAAAATAATGGGCGATGTGGAGTGACATACGCGATTGTCAATTTTCGCAAATTTTAACCATTGCCATTGCAGTGCAGTGCACTTTTCGTACAACAAAACATATCTGAAAAAGGTGAATACGTGGTCGGACACCGTCATATGTTCAGATCCTCTGAATTTCGTCCGCAGCCGATGATGCTTCGTATCAGTTTCCCGAAGCTTAATCGTGGCATATGTGAAATTTCTCAGCATTCAATCTCCTGGAGCGACACGCTCCTCTTTAAAAAGGAGCCTGACATTTATTTTTAAGAGTGTCATCTGTTCTGGTAGACCAGTTAATCGACTTGAATAAAGTCATTTGTGTCGACGCTTCAATCTAGCCGAGAGTCCTCTTACTGCTCAAAAGCTGCGTATCGAATTTTGCAGTAAGGTATAACTATGAACTTGTTTCTTAATTGATATCCTAAATTCAGTAGTCGATTTGCTTATAGTAACTAGTTGTTCATTGTAAACAGTACCATCATGAATATTTTTGTGTCCGGCAAATCTTCCAGCGAGGAACTCAAGCAAAAGCTCTTGCTCCTCAAGCCAGCCATTGATGAAATCTCCAAGCTTTCTTCTGCCGTAGACGCCCCCGCACCTCAGAGAGGCCACCCATTCAAAGACTTTCAGGCGCAGCTGCAAGATGGTCTTCATCTCGTCAAAAAATTAGAGCAACTGAGTAGCTTTAATTTATACAGAAGGTATCGCTATGGAAAGCAGATCCTAAAGATAGAAAAGAATGTAAACGATTTTTTGCTCACCCAAGGCCTGGCCAACCTTATCCTTGATGTCCACAAGCTAAATGTAGATTTCAAGAATTGTAGCGAACGATCTGAACGTGTTGAAGAAATGGGTCGGCATATAATTGAGAGTGTGAATGCCAAATTCACTAGTGATGCCAGTTTCAATTCCTTCATGCTTCAACAAATAAGCACAATTCAACTATTTCATAGCTCCATTGATGGGTTGCATGATACTACAATGGATGAACAATCCACCAGTATCTGCAACTCCCAAATCCCGGGTATACCGAGCTTTGTAGTGGGTTTGAATATTCCTGTCAATGATGTCAAACAAATCCTATTCCAGAATGAAGTTAATATCATTGGGGTCGAAGGGATGGGTGGAAGCGGCAAAACCACCCTTGCATTAGCCCTTTGCAATGATCTTCAAGTCAAAGGTAAGAACATCCCCGCCTTTTAATATTCCCTCCAAATTTCCATTTTTGTTTCTTCAGTTTGGCTTGAAGTGCTTATTCTTTTTGTGTTTATCAGATTTCTTCCAAAATAATATTGTTTTCATTACTGTTTCACAATCTCCAAATATAAAGGCGCTTTTGGAAACTATGTGGGACAAGATAATTGGAGCTGAGAGACCTGATTTTCAGAGTATCGAGGATGCGCATAACCAACTGCAGAGAAATCTGAGTCTAAAAGGAAATCGACGAACTTTGGTCGTTTTGGATGATGTTTGGTCGCGATCAAATGCCGAACAGTTATTGTTTGATGCAAAGGGATACAAGACAGTTATCACATCCAGGCAGGATTACAGCATCCCAAGGACAAACAGCAGCCATCTGTATCACATACCCATGTTGCAGAGGGCTGATGCCCTGTCCCTTTTTTGTTTCTGGGCCTTTGGACAGCCTTCGATTCCAGAAGCAGAAGATGAATATCTTGTTCAACAGGTATGAATTAGACATACTATTTGTTATCTCGTATCCTAACTGTGTAGCTATCCTCCTATTTAAGAATTAGTATATAGTGTTCAAGCTCAGAGCGATTTTCCATCCACTTTGATGGATAAATAAGAATAATAGTGGGTAATAAAAGTATTAAGAATAATAGTGGGATTTGTTTTTGCTTTGGATTCGGAGTTGGTGATGGACTTGTTTTGGTGTTTATATGTAGAGTTGGCTTGGGTCTATATTTCAGAATAGGTGGGAGTTGGGGTTCATATTTGGCAATAGATAGGGAGTTGGTGATGGATAGACCGGAGTTGTTTGGGGCTTATAAGCCGGAGTTGGTTATGGGATTTGGTTTAGGGTCTTAGGGTCCATAGAAGGGGTCGTTTTGAGGTCTATAAGCTTTAGTACATGTTATAGAATAAGTGGGGGTTAGTTAGGGGACTTGGTTTGGGGTTGGTTATGGGACTTGGTTTAGGGTCTATAGATGGAGTTGGAGTTGTTTGGGGTCCATAAGCTAGAGTCGGTGATGAAACTTGCTTTGAGTCCATAGACTAAGTTGAAATTGTTTTCGAGTCCATAAACCAGAGTTTTTGGGTTCCATAGACGAGAGTTAGTTTTGGTTCCATAGGCCAGTTGGTGATGGAACTTGATTTGGGTCCCATTCGGAGTTGGTTGGAGGTCCATAAGCCGAAATTGGTGATGGACTTTCATATTGATCGCAGAAATTTTTTTAATACTGTAGATTTTTGGAGAAAAATAACTCACCGTTTAACATGTATAATATCTATAGGTTGAAGCAATGTGCATGGGTTTACCACTTGCCCTCAAGGTGATTGGAAGCTCCTTGCGTAATGAGCCCCAGCCAGTTTGGGAAAACGCCACTAAGAAACTATCAAGGGCAGAACCTATATCACAATATCACAGAGAGGAGCTTCTTGATTGCTTGGAAACCAGCATAGATGTCCTTGATGATGAATCAAAGGAGTGCTTTTTGGACTTGGGAGCATTTCCCAAGGGTAGAAAATTCAACGTGGACTCATTATTGGATATTTGGGTACGTGTCCGTGGAATGGAATGGCAAGACGCTTTTGTTGTCTTGTTAGAGCTTGCAAGTCGAAATCTCCTCAATCTTACAAGCCATCCTGGGTGAGTAACTTGTTCAAATTTGTTACCTTAACAAATCTGTTGATTGTGTTGGTCTCTTCATATTTGTGCCTCTCTTTAATTTAATTTGCTTGTGACATTCTTTGATATAGAATGAACTTCGCAAAAATGCTGGGGCTTAAGTACAAGTACTCAAGCAAGTTCAGGCTCTATATTCTTTGCATGATTAGAAATATGGAAGGTAAGCTAAATCGCTTGCGCGTCAAGTGGTTTTTGGTTCATACAAGGTTTTGATGTGTCAGGATTCCAGCCATCTCATTTGGCTGCGGTTGCGAGCTTTCCTTTTCTCAACATGACGTAATGCGTGATTTAGCCTTGCGTCTGGCAACCCAGGATAATGCCATTCATGGTAAAAGACTTTTCATGCCTCACAAGGAAAATGGTATTCCCAGACACTGGCTAACACTCAAAGATCAGACATCTGCAGCTCAATTTGTTTCAATTCATACAGGTCAAACTCCTGACACTTCGTTTCTATTCCTGCTTACCATGTTGAATAATTATCAGTTCAATTCACTAATTTTCCAATTTATTAATGTAATCGATAGGCATTTTTCATCAACTTAGCATACTTACTGTTACATTTCTTGGATGTATAGGTCCAATGGAAGAGCAAGATTGGTGTCAAGTATATTTCCCTCAAGTGGAAGTTTTGGCTTTATTCTTTTCTGCAACTGAATACTGTCTTCCAACATTTTTACATACTATGCCAAAGCTTAAGGTTCTTATCATATATAATTACAATACAAAGCGTGCAATACTTAATGGGCTGGCAGGTTTTTCTTCAGTTACCCAGCTCAAGTCTCTCTTACTTCAGAAGTTGATTGTGCCTCCTCTTTACGAGTATTGTAGATCCTGGGAGTGCTTGGAAAAGTTATCTGTCTGTCTATGTGAGGGCTTGGGAAATATGAATCTATTTGATAATGTAGAAACCTTAAAGTTCCCGAAGTTTGTAGAAATGAACTTTGATCACTGTAGCGATTTGGAGGAATTGCCAGCAAACATATGCAGTTTAATTTCCCTGGAAAGGTTGTCTGTCACTAATTGCCATCTTATCCAAAAGTTACCTGATGACTTGGGAAATTTAAGGTTACTTAGGTTGCTGAGATTGTCTGCATGTCCAAGCTTGTCAATGCTTCCTCCTTCCATTTCCAGACTTCAGCAACTAGAATTTCTTGATATATCACTGTGCATGGCTTTGAAGGACCTTCCCATGGAATTTGATCAGCTGTCAAAGTTAAAGATGCTGGACATGAATGAGTGCTCTGGACTGAAGATGCTGCCTAAAGCATTAGCCAATCTAAGGTGTTTAAAGCGTGTAATCTGTGATGAGGACACCGGACAACAGTGGTTGGCTATGAAAGCCTCTTCCATGCCTAATCTTACAGTGGACGTGGTCGAAGAACGCTTTAGTTTGGACTGGCTCGATGATTGAAAATATTCATGGGCATCCTTTTGCTCTGTCCAATATTTTCAGTGCAATACCCAATGTTGATGATTGATGATACAAACTGAAAATCTGGGAGGATTGCTTCTAAGATTGGAATTATTTACAGGAATTAGGTTTGGAGTTATTAAAAGGTATTGGGTTTTCAGAATTAGGGTTTGTGAATTGATGGGTGGTTGATATATCTTTTAAGAAAGAGATAGCCGGGGAAATTTCTTTACGATACTCTATGATATGATATTTGTATATTTTCTGAAGTATTGTTATTATACATTGGTGTAACAATTGATTTGAAATTATGATGAGTTTCAGAGTTGAGAATTATTATATAAAGCTCTTATATGTGGTTGTAATCAGTTATTTGAAATTACGGAGTGTTTGAATGAGTTGAATATATAAAGCTGTGGAAAAATAATCACATTTGATTTGATTTATTTATTATTATTATTTTCAATTTTATTTCTTTTTACCTATTATTTTTTTCAATTAAATAAATTAATATTTAATTTATAATAAATTTTGGAATTTATGTTTTATGGTGGTTATTGATTTTTTTTTATGTATTTATTTTTATTATAAAGATTGACCATTGTTTATGATAATGGTTTTTTTTTAAGATTTAAATTTATATCAAAAATATATTTTAAATTTTTTTTAAGTAATAGTTATTATAAAGGATAATATTAAAATAATATTTTATTTTTTTAATTTTTTAAGTAATTTTTTATTTATAAAAGATAATATTAAAATAATAGTTTTATTTCAATAATATGCTTTCATTTTTAATGTTCAATTTATTAATGATTTTAGTTTTCTTTTGGAATATAAAGAATAAAATCATTTCTATTTTTATTGGCTTTGGATTTTATCGATTTTTTGATACTATGTATCATTTCATATTGTACTTTCCAAAAAAAAAATTAATCTATGACATCTTTACATTTAGATAAACATTTAGGTACCAACTATTATATAACATTAAAAGCCAATACGCCAGGCGGCACTCTTTAGGGTATTTAAAGATCTGCCTGGTTAAAGCCAGTAAATTCTACATTTTGTTGAGGGTGTGAGAGAGTCAGAGTCAGAGTCAGAGCTAGGGGTGATTCTGCGCTGTACAGATGAAGACAGGCATGGTGGTCCTGGGTTGGTCGCCGTCTCAGGAATTAAATGGACCATACTTGTACGCGGCAGGGTCAACGCATGTAATATTGAGTCTTGGGACAACACTGAGCCGTAAGCCGTTGGTCACAAAAAATAGTACGTCCCACCTACGAAAAAGGGCCTAAACAGCCCTATGCCTGTCAGTCAAGGAATGTGCTATTCTCCAAGTCATTTAAAGATCTGCCTGGTTAAAGCCAGTAAATTCTACATTTTGTTGAGGGTGTGAGAGAGTCAGAGTCAGAGTCAGAGCTAGGGGTGATTTTGCGCTGTACAGATGAAGACAGGCATGGTGGTCCTGGGTTGGTCGTCGTCTCAGGAATTAAATGGACCATACTTGTACGCGGTAGGGTCAACGCAGGTAATATTGAGTATTGGGACAACACTGAGCCGTAAGCCGTTGGTCACAAAAAATAGTACGTCCCACCTACGAAAAAGGGCCTAAACAGCCTTATGCCTGTCAGTCAAGGAATGTGCTATTCTCCAAGTCAAGATCATTTTTTAATGTCCTATATTTTATAGTCCGGAACATTTGGTTTATTTGTAGTCAGTACCATTTCACCGGCATCACGGCCATATGGTTGTAGGTTCTCCTTCACTCACCTTCATACCCACCAAGCCAGCCGACTCATCGATCCATCTCATCGTCGTACTAGGTTGAAGGGTAAGAGGTTAATAGAACCCTCCCCTACTGAGCCCAGCATAATGGGTTGGTAAGGAATGAATCTGAATCCTAGAATGAGAAGGCAGTAAGCTGAGCCCAGCATAATGGGTTGGTAAGGAATGAATCTGAATCCTAGAATGAGAAGGCAGTAAGCTGAGCCCAGCGTAATGGGTTGGTAAGGAATGAATCTGAATCCTAGAATGAGAAGGCAGTAAGAAAGTGAAGGTGGGTCGGTCTAATTTTGACCCGCTAAGATTCATTCACCAAAGTAGGGCAACCAGGTCTTATTTTAGCCCTACTTTGGTGAATGGATCTTAGCGGGTCAGAATTAGACCGGCCCACCTTCACTTTCTTACTGCCTTCTCATTCTAAGATTCAGATTCATTCCTTACCAACCCATTATGCTGGGCTCAGCTTACTGCCTTCTCATTCTAGGATTCAGATTCATTCGTTACCAACCCATTATGTTGGGCTCAGCTTACTGCCTTCTCATTCTAGGATTCAGATTCATTCCTTACCAACCCATTATGCTGGGCTCAGCTTACTGCCTTCTCATTCTAGGATTCAGATTCATTCCTTACCAACCCATTATGCTGGGCTCAGTAGGGGAGGGTTCTATTAACCTCTTACCCTTCAACCTAGTACGACGATGAGATGGATCGATGAGTCGGCTGGCTTGGTGGGTATGAAGGTGAGTGAAGGAGAACCTACAACCATATGGCCGTGATGCCAGTGAAATGGTACTGACTACAAATAAACAAAATGTTCCGGACTGTAAAATATAGGACATTAAAAATTGATCTTGACTTGGAGAATAGCACATTCCTTGACTGACAGGCATAGGGTTGTTTAGGCCCTTTTTCGTAGGTGGGACGTACTATTTTTTGTGACCAATGGCTTACGGCTCAGTGTTGTCCCAAGACTCAATATTACCTGCGTTGACCCTACCATGTACAAGTATGGTCCATTTAATTCCTGAGACGGCGACCAACCCAGGACCAGCATGCCTGTCTTCATCTATACAGCGCAAAATCACCCCCTCTAACTCTGACTCTCTCACACCCTCAACAAAATGTAGAATTTACTGGCTTTAACCAGGAAGATCTTTAAATGACTTGGAGAATAGCACATTCCTTGACTGACAGGCATAGGGCTGTTTAGGCCCTTTTTCGTAGGTGGGACGTACTATTTTTTGTGACCAACGGCTTACGGCTCAGTGTTGTCCCAAGACTCAATATTACCTGCGTTGACCCTACCGCGTACAAGTATGGTCCATTTAATTCCTGAGATGACGACCAACCCAGGACCACCATGCCTGTCTTCATCTGTACAGCGCAGAATCACCCCTAGCTCTGACTCTGACTCTGACTCTCTCACACCCTCAACAAAATGTAGAATTTACTGGCTTTAACCAGGCAGATCTTTAAATACCCTAAAGAGTGCCGCCTGGCGTATTGGCTTTTTTAGGTACCAACTATTATATAACACTTTTTCACAACAACAAATCCATCATATAGTTCAGATTTAAATAAATATGCTACTAACTATTTTATGCAACACTCTTCCACAACAATAACTCCATTACCTAGTTCACACTCAAATAAGTATCTTACCAACTATTGTATGTAATACACAATGAAAACTGTGTAAAGAAGCTTAGACAAATTGTCTTTGAGGATCCTCATTTGAATATTTGGGTTAACAAACATTGTTAATTCTTCTTGATGTGGTAATCCGTACTGCATTTAGTTTACATATTTTATGTTTCTAGTTTCCAACACTCACCATGAAACCATTTTTCTTTTGAGTTTTTTTTGTATTCAACATTCACCACCATGATACCATTTTTCCTTTGAGTTGTCTTTGTATTCAAAATTCACCATAATGCCATTTCCTTTGTTATCTTTGCCTCCAACACTCTGTCATAATACCATTTCCTTTATTATCTTTCCCTCCAACACTTATCATAATGTATTTTCATTTTTATCTTTCCTTCTACTTTTGACTTTGTAAAAAATCAAAATAATGACATTGCAAGCTTATTAGTAAGATTTAATTACAAATAAATTGTTGAATGTCAATTTTGAGTTGCATTGAACAAACTCAAGGGAATCAAGAATCTGTTTTTTTCATGGTTACATACTTGGTGTTTGTGTAAATAAAAATTCATGACATGGTTTGGTTACATATTTAATGTTTGTGTATTAAAATGCATGACATTGTTATAGCTTTGGCATTTAATATGATTGATATTTTAGCATATTGGTGCACCTTTAAACCATTGAGTACGTACTTCATGGCATCTCCACTAATACAATAACTAATGGGAACATAACACATAACTAAAATTTGAATTGAAACCTCTCAACAATCTACCAATCTTATATAACTTTGGTCCAACTCATCATAAGGATAATGCATAATTTAGAATTAGGAACTTAATTGACCATAGGGAAATTTTCCAACTTGCATGTTCTTGATTAAGTTTAAATATAAACTTGCACAAAATGAAATGATGAAATATAACAAATATTTTTATTAATATTTATAACTCCTTATAACTTTGTTATTATTTAATATTATATATAATATCATGACAACCGTGTTTACTAATACTTTTAACTTATTCTTAACCTCTTAACAATTAATTTATAATTAAATTTAGAATATTAAATAATTCCTATCTACTTTTTTAAGAATTTTAAGGATTTTTACATGTTTAACTAATCTCCAACAACTAGTTTTCAACGACTAACCTTGGGCAATGATGCATCCCACCACATTAGTTGGTTTGAAAAGGGGACCAAATCCTAATGATCCAAAAGACATTTATCTACATTATGGATCACAAAAGTCTTAGATCTAAGAACATGATGAAACTTAAAATTGCTATTAAAATAATCATTTCTCACAAAAATGTTCCATTTTGTGATTAAGGAAAAATTTAAGGGTTAATTTTCCATGCATTTTCCAAAAAAAGACAATTTACATTTTTCCTAAAAACTAGTCCCCCAAATTTTATACTCTAAAATTTTTACCCTAAAAATCATCAAAAGTTTTTAGGGGCTATATAAAGCTATTAGAAATTTGAAAAATTTTACAGAAGATATTACAAACCAATTCATAATTTGCATATTAAAAATTAATAACACAAGGTTATTACAATTAAACATTTTTTATATTATTATTTTAACACTTCTAAATTATTATAAAAAATAAAAAAATATATATACTTTAATTATTTTAAGTTAATATAAATTTATCAAAATATATA
>APFE030770453.1:42985-53494 GCA_000404065.3 Pinus taeda | reverse complement strand
TCTTCCTCCAAATCTCCATGGAGAAAGGATGTCTTTACATCTAAATTCTCAAGATGCAAATCTTTTGTTGCCACTAGGCTTAAAATGGTTTTGATTGAAGTCATTTTAACCATAGGAGAAAAATTTGCATCAAAGTCTATACCTTTATTCTATGCAAATCCCTTCACCACAAGTCTAGCCTTATACCTCTATTTAACTCCATCTTATTCCTTCACCCTATAAACCCATTTAGTCTGCAATGTTTTTTTACCAACAGGCAACTTAACTAAGTCCCAAGTCTAGCTCTGCATCAAGGAGTCCATCTTTTATTCCATGGCTTGCTCCCACTTCTTCTTAGTTTCTATTTGCATTTCTTCTTCATATATTTCCAGTTCATCAAAATTAATCAACAATACGTAATATAATGAAGGAGAGTATCAGCCCCAAGGGTTAACTCAGTTGGTCAAAACCGTGCCTCGCTGTCGGGAGGTCACAGGGTCGAATCCACCTAAAGCCCTTGGGGTCAGGTCTTACTGTAGGCCAAGGGGCGATTTATCCTAGCTATCGTCCAGATTTTTCCGTGGACATAGCGATCACTCACTGACCAGGGTGCTCGTGAACCACATTAAAAAAAAATAATAATAATAATGAAGGAGAGTATCATTCAGCGGGTCTACTTATCCTGGTAAATATTCTAACACTAGTTTCAGGTGTTTGAGGTGCATGTTGTTGTTGTTGTTGTGGCTACTGATCATTCTAATTTTTAGGCACCTTTACTTTTTCTGTGATCTCGTCAAGCACTATGTATTCTTTGTTTTCCTTTTCCTGTTTCTTTCCCTACATCTGATCCTTATACAAGACCTTTTCATTGAATATGATATCTGTTCTCCTAATGATTTTTTGATTTTCATAATCACATAAGCGATAACCAAAATAATTTATACCATATCTAATAAAGGTACATTTCTTTGATTTTTCCTCAAGATTCATTCTATTTTCTTTATTGATGTAGATAAAGTCTTCACAACCGAAAGTCTTTAAAAATGACTAGTTTACACTTTTACTTGTCCAAGCCTCCTCTGGAATTCCACCATCTTAGTAACTGAAAGGCCTTATGTTTATTAGATAATCAATAGTATCTAAACATCTGCCAAAAATTGTAAGGGCAATCCTACATGCAATCTTATGCACCATTCACGCTCCATTATTTCCCTATTCATTCTTTCTGGTACATCATTTTCTTGTGGTGTTCTTGTAACTGTCTTCTCTACGTGAATTTCGTGCTATGAATAGTAGTTATCAAACTCTTTGTTGCAGTATTCGCCTCCATTGTTTGATCTGAGACACTTCAACTTATTTCCTCTCTCATTATCAACCAAAGCTTTCCATTTCTTGAAAGTATCAAATACATCAGATTTATTTTGAATACAATAAATATTGGTTTTCCTAGTTGCATCATTAATAAAAGTAACATAATAACGAGAGTCACTGACATATGATACCTGAGTAGGTCCCCATACATCTGTATGGACAAGCTCTAACTTTTCGCTCTTCTTTTCCTTCCCAACTCTGGTAAATCTGACTCTCTTCTGTTTTCCATAAACACAATTTTCACAAAAATCCAAATCAACATGTTTTAGACCTGGAAATAAATTTCTTGAGTGAAGGATCTGCATCCCCTTCGCACTCATGTGCCTGAGTCTACGATTCCAGAGTGTCGTATCTTCTCTTGTGGAGGTCAAATCATTATCATAATTATAAATACCATTGCATAAATATAATGTAGCAACCTTTTCTCCTTTTGTTATTACCAGGGCTCCTTTAGTGACATTCCAAGTTTTGTTTGTAAATGTAGTTACACAACCTTCATCTCCCAACTTCCCTATTGAAATTAGATTTTTCTTTAGATCTGGAACATGCATTACCTCCTTTAATAGCCATTGGTTTTCATTTTGTTGCTTTATAAAAACCTTACCCATTCCAATGATTTTACACGGTTTATCATCACCTAAACGAACATGTCCAAAATCTCCTCGAACAAAGTCATGAAAATGTTTCCTATTAGTTGTAGCATGCACTGAAGCCCCTGAATCTACCACCCATGCATCAATAATATTTTCTAATGAAATAATCAAAGCCTATGGCAACACATCACCTATCACATTTGCTTCATGATTGTTCTCTTGTTGTCCACCTCCTTTTCCTTTCTGAGATTTGCAATCTTTCTTCAGGTCTCCTTTCTTCCCACATTTCCAACACACTATCTTTGATATGGATTTGGATCTACCTTTTCTTGACTTACTGTGATTTCTTGGGATCCTTCCTCTTTCCATTTATATTTTCTGTCACATTTCCTTGCTAAGGATGATACCAACAACATCATCAAAAATGTTTTCAATGCATCCATATTTGTCTTCAAAGACATCTATGTCCTTTCCTGCATCCTATTCTTCATATTCTCTTTTAGGTGGACTGCTATCCTGTTTACTTGCACACTCAAAATCAATGTTAAAAATATCTTCATTATGTTCTTCAGTGAGAGCTTCCTGCTCTACCCCTTCCTTCTCTACCTTCTTTTGTTCTTTCATTGCATCATAATTTTCATTTTCTATCCTTTTACCAACCTCTGTGTGGGACAAACATGTCGTCTTCCACTTGGCTTCCAGACATAAGGGGGATTTTCTCACCAAATAACAACATATCAATATGTTCTTTCTGTTGCATCATGTGCAACCACTCGTCACCAATTAATGGTTCTTCATCAAATTTAAGATCAACAACTTCCAGTTGTTGGATCCGCCAAACTACTTTCTGTTGTATTGATAGCTTTACTTATGCCAAACTCAGTTGTTGCTTGTTCACACACAACTTCATGAGAAATTCCAATTGCTTCATAACGTGCTACTGTAGTGGTCACTTCAACCTTCAATTCTTCATCAAACATGGTGCTTATTATATTACCATGATCAATCCATATTTTACAAATTTCATTACCATAATGTTCATCCACCTTATGGTGGGATATCCAAGCATGCATCTACTCATTAACACTTCCAAACCCATCCAATGTGGTTAGATTCACCAATTCACAGCTCAATTTGCAATCATCATCCACATGTGTGTCGTCATAGTGGGATTCAACATCATCTTCACCATCCATGTTACAGTCGAGTCCTTGAGAATTTATATGCTCTTTCTCTGCTTCACACACAAAGGCTTCAACTTCTCTTTCTGCAATCTTTATTACATCTTATTCATCCATATGCATGTATGCATAATGGGTTTCAATTTTATGGTCTTCATGACCATCATCCACCTTTGAGTGGGATTCCCTAAGCTTTGTTGTCTTCTCAGAGTCTTGCTCATCTAATCTCAGGTCTGCTGCTGACTCAACAAATTGTGACACATCTTACTGTTGCATGTCACTTTTCTGTGTGTTAAACTTCCATGCTTCCTTGGAAGGTGTAGCTTTTGCTACCTCGCACAAAAATTCTCATTCAATCCTTGTTTTATAAAATCCAAGCTAAAGTATAGCATACTTCAACATATCGGTTATTAGATCGATACTCAATTAACTCTTTACCTTGAAGAAAAGTTAGCATTTTGATAACCCAATGATCAAAATATTTACCAGTAAACATAGGAGGTGGTAGCGAATCCGGGCTACACCAATCAACCTCGATTTCTTCTTTGTCTTCACTAGAATTCTTAGTTCCTCGGCTATGACCTGAACCTCTCTAAACATGGCAACGATCTCTTCTTGTTCTTTTCTAATCTTTTCTTACTCTGCTTCAGTCGTACTTTGCGACCCACGACTATTGTCTTTCTTATATTTTATAGCTACTCTCTTGATTGTATGAGACTATCTTCCATATCACCCCCCAAAAAAAGTTTTTTAATATACACCCCGTAAGGCACAATCTTAACCCAAAACAGACTATCATACTTGACAAAATCATAATTTTTTTTATACCAACAGACTTTACAAAACTATAAACTCTTATTCAATAAAAATGGTATTTACCTTTTCAAATCATTTCGCAACATGAGTTTTTTTTAATTAAAAAAAAAATAACACCCTTTAATAAACTTTTGATATACCTTCATGTATTTTATGCACCTATAATAAAGCTTTTTTAAAATCTGCTTTGGATCCCTTTTAAATGCCACTTAATTATTAAAACAAAGACCCTTTTAAATAAATTGTTTTAAAACTTTAACAACTTACTCACTCCTTTAATAAAAGAATACCTTTCCAATATTATCAAACTTTTAAGAGAAACTTTTATAAGCTTCACCTTTTTATATGCGAACTTTTCAAATTAAACTGCGTGGCCAGGGTAACCTTTAGAAGCGAACTTTTCAAACTAAATTTTAAGGCTCTGTAATTTACTCTTTCTCACTACTCACAACGACGTGGCAGCGGCTGTAGATGCTACTTTACACCACTTGAATCTATGACTACGGCTACGGCCCTCTTCTTATTTAAAAAAGATTGACAACTACGACTGTGTTCAAAAACCTGTGCAACTCGCTGGCAGTGACTTCTGCCCATCGTAGCAGCGACTATCTAGGCTGCTTACGGCTCTTAGCGATTCTCAGACTCGGTGGCAACGACTCTTAGTGGAGACAATGACGGAAAAAAATAATTACAGATTAGTGGAGCCAACCGAGTCGACCAAGTGAAGGACAATGTTTTTTTTTTTTTTTAATTGTGTTGCAAAATTGTGGCACTGTTAAAAAATTAAAAATATGCAAAATGGGTGCAAAATTCACTTGTGGCAAAAACTGCCCAATTTGGTTGTGTCGAGGTGCGCAAGCCGTTTTTAACCGGTCAAAGTCAAACCTTCAAATTCCAAGTGCCTTGGTTATATAAAAGGTGAAAGTGGTTATGTTTTGAATTTATCAAAAGCTTCCATATACGTTTTGTTTTTTGGAAAAAGATTTTTTTTAAAGGTTAATGTGTTGATTCATGCACTTGTAGATAAAGAGTTTTCTATAAAGTTATAAAAAAATAATAAAGGGTTTATTTATAAAGGATTTGCAAAGCTTTATAAAAAGAATGTCTTTTTGTAAACACTAGGTGAGAGGTTTATAAAGTTTTTTATAACGAGGGTTTTATCATTATTCGAAGAGAAATTTTTTAAGATGATTTTTTAAGAAAGAATGGAAAACCACCATCTCAACCACTCCAATTGAGAACCATTGACAACACAACACTCATAGCTATCATGTTCAACAATAAATTTCATTGGGCTCTCCTTAAAAGTGAAAGGTCGTCGAACTTCATTTTTCCACTTCACTTAGGTTGTTCTCTATCCTTTAGTGTTAGAAGAGCTATAAAAAAATGTACCTGGGCTTCCCTAGCATTACCCAGTCAAGTACTCTCAACCCTAGGCATTTAAATGCTCACATCACAACTAGGACTCATACTTCGTAGTCCACTCCTAGAAAAAACAATCTTAAAAACATATCCTTATATGTATTGAGGCGCTCCAAGGATTTAGCTAAAACCTAGCAATAAGTGGGGAGTTTTATTGGTCATTTTACTAAAATAGAAACACACAATGCTCTTAGAGCTGGAAGAAGTTTTTGAATGGAAAGCTATGAATTTTATGGGGTTTATGAAGGAGGTTGTTTGCCTAGTATGGAAGGTACTTAAGCTGAGAAATTTAATAGAGTAAGAGAGCAGTGGATCCAACAATAGTCCTAGTAATAGCAACAGAGTCTAAAACTAGGGATCGAGATAACACGGTACACTAGACCTAGTAGTAGCAGGAGTATAAAATTGAGATCGAGATAACATGGTCTAAAACTAGAGTTTGAGAAATGAAGGCTATTCCATACACCCTAATTAATCACCATTATTGAAAAGGATCAAGTCACTAGTCAGTGATACGTCTAAAATCAGAAGAAGCACAATGTGTCTCTCCATTACCACTTGCATGTGGCTCTTATCTATGGCACATACATTTAATTTATCAGTAATTGATTAAAAAAATCAATGTGGGATATTAATGGATCTAGCTTTGCATTTTATTATCAACAAACTCATAATTTCTCAATTTAGTTTGGCCTTTGGAGTTTCAAGGTCTTGTGGAGAATCTCTAGTCCATTTTTTTAGCTCTTGGTATTAAAATATAGGACTATTGGCTATATTATGTGCTTATGACATCACAGAGCTAGAACTAAACCATACACATCATGCATCTAGATCAGGATACCCATGACAACCCTTATCATCACCATATTTCTCACAAGGAAGTCACACTGACATGACATCAATTACCGAGTATCGACAAATCAAAATAGTGGTACTATATTTTTTTAAAAGTTGACGTCATATGAACGTATCCATTAAGAAACAGGAAACCACCAAATATAGTCCACAACAAAATGGAGTCGCAGAAAGAAAGAATCAGACTATCATGAACATGGCTAGGAGTTTGCTTATAGCAAGAAATTTGTCTAGAGATTTTTGGGTTGAAGCAATTGCATGTTTTGTATACATATTGAATAGATCACCAACTTCTAGTGTTCAAGGTAAGGTACCTGAAGAAGAATGGAGTGGAAAAAAGGTAATTGTTTCACATTTTCGAGTTTTTGTTTGTATTGTTTTCGCTCATGTTCCAGAAAAATTAAGAAAGAGCATGATGATGGGAGTGAGAAGTACATTTTTATAGGATATAGTGAACAATCCAAAGCATATAGATGTTACAATCATATTACTAAGAAGTTTTTCATAAGTCGAGAAGTTAAGTTTATGGAAGACAAGTCAAGAAATGAAATGGAAAAGTACTTGTCATAATTGTTTTGTTGTGTTATATGAACATCAAGCACCTACAACAAGAACTCCAAGATTGCAGGTTCAAGACAAAAGAAGTTCATCATCTAATAGTGATTCTGATTCTAATAAAAGTCAAAGAATGAGAAGTTTGAGGGATATTTACGCACCAGATGATAATGATAATGTAGTACATTTTGCATTTTTCTCATTTCAGTATACATGTTTTGAAGAATTTGTAAAGAAACAAGAATGGGTAGATGTAATGAATAATGAAATTGATGTTATTGAAAGAAATCAGACTTGCCCATTCCATTTCTACAAAGAGGGTATAATTGCACACTTATAGTGGCGCACCGCCTCATATTTGTTTGTGGATGTTTATCCTCCTAAACTTCAGTGATAATGTAGAACTTTCCACTATGACACTAACAAGTAGTCCTGCTTCACAGAACGAATTCAAACTACAACACTACCGCCCCACGATTGACGTGGCTTGAAACCTTTTGTTTGGCACTGCAATCTTCTAGTCCATATCCATTTACAACAACATTCGATAGTGAGCAGGGTTCCACAACACAACCCTCACCAATTTTTATCGCCCACAACACAGGCAAGTCACTCTCCATGGGGATACCAAGCATAGTTTTCCAACTAGGCAAGGCCCAGTTCTCTGATTTCACGTGTCTTGAAATATGACTTTTGAATCTCCTCGTTTGTACATTCAATCATGTACATAAAATAGTGTTGCCTTTGGGTTTCTCCCTCTTGTCATCAGAACGTATTTCACATCAGCGGGATCTGTAGTCACGATCCAAATATGAACCTCTCTCTGTCACGTAGTATTCGCTCTACACAAACAAATGATATCATTATTGGATTAATCAATATTTGATACCATGACAAATATGAACAGAGAAACAAGACATGGATTATGATATCAATTAATTAGAAGAAGAATAATGGGCCTTTACGTTACCACTTTCATGTGGCTCTTATCTATGGTGCATGCTTTTAATTTATCAATTGTTGATTAAAGAATCTATGTGGCATATTAATGGATCTAACGCTGCATTTTAGCATCAACACTAGTGGGATATTAATGGATCTAACACTGCATTTTAGCATCAACACTCTCATATTTTCTTCGCTCAGTTTTGCCTTTGGAGTTTCAAAGCCTTGTGAGGAATCTCTAGTCCATTTTTTCAACTCTTGGTTTAAGATTTAGGATTATTGGCTATCTTTTGTGCTTATGACATCACAGAGCTAGAACTAAACCACACTCATCATGCATCTAGATCAAGGATCCTCATCACAATGCTTATAATATTATTAATAACAACTTTTATGATAATAATTATAATTCTTATTCATCTATGTCTAACCATAATATTGACACAAATATTAATAATAATAATTATAACAAAAAAAATTATTATTTGAAGCCTAAAAATAATAATAAATTTTCTTATTTCAAGTCCAATAATAATAATAATAATATCCCTTCTTTTGGTAATATGGTAGTTAATTTGTCTAATTTTTCCTTTGACCCACCAGTTTATAGCCTTATGGGGAAAGGGTTAAATTTTTCCCTTGCTCACCGAAAAATTTCGGTGGAAGACATTTTTTGTGACATTGAATATGGGATCAAAGATTTACGTGACAACACTAAGGATATCATCAGATAGGACTGTGTTGTGATCCTTAGGAAGGTGAAGCCCCCCAAGAACAACATTAACAAACATTAGTTTGATGCACTCAGATCGTTGAACAAGAATAAGGACATCATTGTTCTCAAATATGACAAAGGTGGGTTGTAGTTATCCTTAGCAAGGAGGATTACAGGAGAAATATGTTAGATCACCTCTACAACAATAAGAGCTATAGGAAACTTAACAAGAACCCCCTAAAGAAGATCTCTAGAATTGTTTCCCTTGCTATAAAATCCAGTGTCATTGTTGGCTTTTTAGCCATAAACTCATCGAAAGTAGTCCTATCACTCCCAGGATCTATGGGCTTCCTGAGATCCATAAGGAGGGGGCTCCCCTAAGACACATTGTTAACACTATAGGAGGACCAAAATATCTTCTAGAAAAATATTTAGCCCAAAAGCTAAAACCCCTTGACGGCCTTAAAGAATCCTTTGTTAAAGACTCGTCATCGTTTGTCAATGAGTTAAAGGGTATTAAGTTTGATCTCGTAGATATTCTCGTAAGTTTTGACATAGTCCCCCTTTATACTAATATCCCTATCAATGAGGCCATTGGAGTCATCAATTGTATCATGGATCTTGATACGGCTAAATTATTTGAGATTTGTCTTACTTCTACTTTCTTGAACTTTGAAGGAGAATTCTATGAATAAAATTGTGGTGTTTCCATGGGTTCTCCCCTTTCCCCTATAGTAATGGGTCTGTTTATGGAGGACTTTGAATCTAAGGCATTGGCCTTTGCTCAATTCTTTGGAAGATATTTGTTGATGATACCTACATTATCTGGCCTCATGGCCATGAAAAATTGGATCTCTTTTTCCAACATCTCAACAATGATACCAACTCCATAAAATTTACTAGAGAAACTTACGTTTCCTTGATGTTCTTATTTCTAAGAAGGATGATGGTTATTTCTCACACCAGGTATTTCGGAAGAAAACTCATACCGAGTAGTATCTTCATGCTAGGTCTCATCATTTCCTACTCAAAATCTAGGTGCTCTCAACAACTTAGCTACTCATGCACTGAGGATTTCTAACGAGAACCACCTTGTTGATGAAAAAGCTCATCTATTGAACGTTTTCAATAAGAATGGATATAGTAGGCCCCAAAGTCTTAGGGCCTTCCTTAATGCTAGCAAAGGTCCTATTGTTAAAAAACATCCCAAGAATCGAATTTCAGGGGTTCGTCCTCCTTTTATCCAAGGGATCACATACAGGATTGCTAAGATCCTGAATAAGTATGATGTTCCCTCAACCTTTTGGCCCCTAAACAACATTAAGATCTCCTTAAGATATGTAAAAGACCCAATTGACCTTAAGAATATGAAAGATGTTTATACAATCCCATGTCCTTATGGGACCGCCTACTTTGGTGAATTTGTCCACTTAATTAATTAATGAATTCAAGAGCGTGCAGCCGACATCAAACATGGGAGAACCCGCTCCTCAGTGCTAGCAAAAGATGCAGAAAAGAAGAAACATCACATTTGCATTGAAGAAGCTCGGGTCATTGCTAATATTGATCATTTTCATCACCGAAAGTTTAAGGAGGCCATTAAAATTGAAAGGAGGCCTAGTAATCTAAATAGAGGCGATGGCTAGAAAATTAGTAGTTGTTGGGTCCCTGTCATTTCTTCTTGAATGTTTTTCTTTCTAATTATATTTCTATTTTATTATTTTATATATCTCATTCCTTCTTTTTTTTCATTTTATATTTTTATATTTTTTGAGTTTTGAATTTTCTTCTATCTTCTTTTAATCACCTTGGGTTATTCATAATCTTAACTCCTTATTCTTATGACTTTTTGACTTTTTCTTTCACTTTCTATTTGAACCTTTTCCTTTTTTTCTTTTTTCTACATTTTATTTTATTATTCCTTTACCTCTGTATTTATTTTCTTTTTAGTCAAATAAAATTCTTAATCAAAACTAAATGTCTTATTTATTTATTTAATCAAAATTAATGTTTATTTATTTCAAATGTTAATATTTATTAGTGATTTATTTAGTTTAAACCTATTTATTTTTATTTT
>APFE030770434.1:0-14793 GCA_000404065.3 Pinus taeda | reverse complement strand
ACTCTGATAGAGTAATCATTTTTGGTAAATGTTTGCAGGTATTTAAAGTTCTATGTAAATTTCTGGAGTTTTTATTTCACTAAATATAACTTAAGGTCTTCTTCTAAGTTTAGCAATATTTGTACTGTCGTTACCAGGTCAGGTGGCCCAAATCGTTTGGTCTCCTCCTTTGCTCGAGCATCATCATTGTGTTTAGGAGAAAATTCTAGGGGTTTCATTCCTTATTTTATGTTAGTTGAACCTGTTTTATTTTTAAAAGTTTTCCTTCCTGCGAGGAAGTAATTTCTTTCAAAACTTAAAGCCTATAATGTAATGAAGTTATGGGACCACCATGTCCTTTGTTTTTCGATAAACATATATATATTTTTATGTTGGTTGTTATTTTATGGTCATTGATGACCCCTACTATATTTTTTACAATGATTGTTAAGTCATTGAACTTTAATATATCATGAAATGAATATATAAATCTCTTTTCAAGAAATTCTATTTTCTTTTATATAGTAAGTGCATATGTGAATAACTTATCTTGTTTATGTTCAAAATTTTGTTTTATTTTTGTGTAACTTATTATAGTGTTCAAGTTTAATTTCTATATTTTATGTTTGTTATAGGTCTTTTTATGGCCTCTCTCTCTCTCTCTCTCTCTCTCTCTCTCTCTCTCTCTCTCTCTCTCCGTATATATATATATATATATATATATATATCATTTTTACTTTATTATGTTTCTCAAAATGACAATCTTCTATTATTCCTGGGTTTTCAATAATGTTTACTCCTACATTAATTGAGTAAACACTTAAAACCTATTATGAGCAATAATTTAAATTAATATAGCTAGACATGGTTGCATTTGCATGTACGAATATAGTTTATATTGTACATTCTTATATTTAATTGTATGCATTCAGTCTAAATACTATTTTAGGCTAGTTTTTGTTTGATTACTTATATATACTTGTACACAGATATCTGTACTTATGTACATTAAATATACAATACATAAAATGCTTTTTCTTCTAGACTATCGATTGCTTAAATCTTATTGCACAAGTATTGAATGCACATAAAATAAAAACAATAAAATACCATATTCTTTTCTATCATTAAGAAATATGCACACAAAAGAGAAGTTTAAGGTACCAAATTGATAAGATAACTCTGGAACTAATACAATAATTTCACTGGCTCCTCCAAACCTTTGATACTTTCCTCAATAATATCCCCCCAAGCAACTTTGTTTGCAAGTTAACAATTATTTTATCTTTGTTCTTTCTTTCTTTCGCACCAGATTTTCTCTATATGATTCTCTTCCTCAACAAGATTACTGATGAGCCCCGAATTGGGTAACTTATTGGGCTCATTTTGCCTAATTGTCCTTGTTCAATCCTCCATTTTTCATAGATTATGCATGTTTTTTAGTATGTTTATGTTATTTGAACGAATAAGGGTGGTCACTCTACCTAGGAGGCTAATACATGGTTATTTCAGGTTTTTTGGACAAATTTTGGAGCAAAACCAAGCAATTATGGGCCAGGTGATAACCAAGCTTGAGGTGAGGATTTGTAGGGGGGTTGCCTCTAGCATCAAATGGCCCTTCCTCGAAATCTCCACCCTCAACTCCGAGCTCACAGGCCACCAAAATAAATCCTAAGGTAGCCAAGCAGATTTGGGAAGAGTGACTGTTTACTAGCAATTGGGATAGCCGAGTCCCTTGAATTTAGGAGGCTAGTTAGGCCCTTCGTAGTGTATAAATAAGAAGGCCTCAACCTTCGTAGTTTACTTTTGGAACTGTTGTATTTTTGCACTATAGTGCTGTCATTTTCAGCTCGTTTTCTTGTAGCCACTATGGTATAACTTTCTGGTGATGACTATTTTTTGATAATGAAAAGCCGTTCTATTTGGCATCGGCTCTGAGTTATTTATAGGAGCCGTAGCTCTTGGGGTTGGGCCCAACCTAAGAGCCAAGGCCTCCTTTATGTATCGTTATTTGTTCTTTATGTATTTGCAAAATCATTTCTGTTAGGTAGATTAAATCATGCTGATTAACTAGGTCATTGTTGATGGTTAGAAAGGCTTTTGATGTTCAGATTGAGTTGGTAGGTTATTAATAAGGAAAAAGCTTCAGAAAAAGGCCAACGCGCACCTTTGATTTCACTTCTCCCTCATAGGATCAGGGGCTGGGATCAAAGTGACCTTGCTGCCCCAAAAAAAACCACTATTTTTTCTTTGCCATGCAGTCACTAGTGTACGAGTTTTGTTTGCAGAAGTTGGTTACATGTTCAGATCTTTGAATGCTTCATTGCATAGTTAATATACATGGTTTCCTTGCAAATAAAGCTTCTGTTCATTCTCTTTACTGTTAGCTAGATCAGATTAGGTTGGCATAACTAGGTCTTTGATTTCTTGCAAGTCTTTGTTGGTTCAGTTGGAAACACAAATTGCAGAGCACCTGTACCACTTCTCTATTCGCCCAAAATCCATCAGACCCATATGCTCCATCCCCTAACTTGGTTTCTTGCCTCACATTTGCCATTTTGCCCACATAACCCTACCTTTTTGTGCAGCATTGCTTCAACCCTCTTTGAACAAATCCAACCATCTACATCTTCTCTCAACTCCATCCACCAATCCCTGGACCACCTCAAACCCCTATTCTACCTTCGTACCCACTCCTTCATCTTTCTTCATCCATCCATCCTCCAAAATCCCATTTCTGAACATCCTATAGAAATTCCAGAACATCCTGTAGAACCCCTGCAGACTTCCTGTAGAAGCTCACGAATGAGGTTTCTTGATAGCCAAACTCTGGGAAACTCTTTGGAAGGCTGTTAGGGACCCCTTAGGCCCTGTTTGAACCTTCCCGGCCTCTTCCAAGCATTTCCTCTTGCCGATCGATCTCTGCACAGTAAAAAACAGTGAAAGCACATGCATGATAATTCTGACAACTTATTCAAAAATACAAAAAGATGTTTTCTTCAAATAGAAGTAGCTTAGACACATGTATTTTACCTTCCTAGAAGTAATGGCATCTCTTTCAGTAGCTTGCATCCTCTTTTTCGCATCAGTAGGACTAGCTGGTAAAATTAGGGTTTGCTAGGGTTTGCGCTTTCTTTCATCTTTTCAGTTTCTTTTCGCAAGCAGATTAGCTTCCTTCGAGTTAACTTCCATCCATCAGTTAACAAGCTTCTTCTCAGAGCTCATAGAAGTTGGCTTGAGCCCCTAGCAGACTTGTGCCAGTTGACCAAGTGATAGCTACAGTAAGAGATAGTACTTGTGCATACAACACTGTTGCTTCCAAGTTTGTTACGAACTACCGGGTTGATAAAAGTAAAGAAGGGAGTCCCAGGAGTTGCGGCATTATTACTGCAATACTAGAGCCCACCATTCTTTTTGGCGTCGTTGCTGAGGAAGCGCCAAAGTATTTGTGATTGCTTCTTTTCTTCTATCTTTCTACTCTAACCTTCTGCTAAGTAGTTTATTTCAGTTCCATTCTGCAATTTCATTTCTGCAAAAGTAAATTAGACATTTCCTTCTTTCATAGATTAGCATTTCAATTTCGCAATTTCATTTCTGCAAAAGTAAATTAGACATTTCTTGCTTTCATAGATTAGCATTTCAATTTCGCAATTTCATTTCTGCAAGCTAGACTGTAGTTAGCTGCAATTCCATTTGCTTCAGTTTTGCAGGTACAAGCAAAAAAATCAAAAGCAACCAAAAATCTTTCCATTTCATGCCTCGTAGGAATAGAGGTAAAACCGGAAAATTCCTACCCAACACCCCCACCACATCACTGAGTCAACCTTCTCTCTTCTTTGGTGACAGTGATCCAGAAGAACCTATAGGTGAACCTCTAGAGATATGCAAAGATCCTATAACAGAAGAAGAGCTAGAGAACATCCTGTCTAAGACCATGGCTGAAAACAAAAACAATAGAAGAGAAGATGAGAGAATAGAAGGTGCCTTTCCCATCCGAGAGACCAATGGGGACATGAAAATGAAAAACATAAGTCCCTCAGCCTTACCTCACTTCCATGGATTGACTACTGAAGACCCTGATACCTCCCTTTTTGAGTTTGTTGTCCTTTGTCGAACTTATGACTATGCTGAGGACGAGAAAAAGTTGAAACTCTTTGCCTCTACCCTCAAGGATGCAGCATTACGCTGGTTCATGGGGTTACCTGGAAACAGTATCACCACTTGGGCTCAGATGCAGCAATCTTTTAACACCAAATACCGGGACTACTGTAGATCCAAGGAAACAAAGGGAGAGATCTTTCGGATGACCATGGGAAGTGATGAGTCTTTAGAAGATTACGAGGAAATGTTCCAACTTAGTTATAAATGGGCCAGGTGCACACTTGACCTAGAATCTCTGAAGCTGGTTCTGCTCCGAGGAGTCCCTGAAGGCCTTCTAGATACCCTTCACATGCTAGCTGGAGGGGACATCTACCAACTACCTTATAAGGACATAAAGACTATGTTTAGAAACCATTCTAGGGCAACCTAGAAAAGAGGTAGGGGGAATCCACTTTCAGCTAGTACCACCTTCTCCAAGCATGAGTTTGCTAATCAGATGGAAGACCTCAAAAGTGAGATGAGACAGACTATTGCCATGCAACTTGATACCTTCTGAATTCAGCAAAAGAAAGAAGAAGCTGAGAGGGATTTGGCCATTTTTTATCCCAGATGCATGAGGAAGCACCCTAAGAATGAGTGTCCATTGCACTCAGTAGAGGTATGTTTCGTTTGTGAGGAAGACCACCCCACCAACCAATGCCCAACCTTGCCCGAATTTAAAGCCATGTACCTAGGGACTGAGGCGGCTACTAAACCTTTCTATTTCCTCAACCAAAGGAGGCCACATGGGCCCAGACCTTACCAATAGGGGATGCAAGGGACATCCCAAGCTTATTATAACCCCAACCAATCTGCTCATATACCTTTTTAGGGCCCCCCTGCTCATCCTTCATGGTCTGCACCTCCTCTGTGGTCTTATCCATCTCAATACCATACTCAACCTACTTCTCATTCGTTTCACTCACATGCCCAGCCACAACCTCAGTGGAATGCACCTCAACCGGGGTGGAGGTCCCAATACAACTCTCCTCTCGCCATTATGCCTCCACCACCATCTCAACCACAACCATAACCTCCTGCTCCTCTAAGACAACCCCAGATGCTTGCTCAACCAAACCCGAACCCCAACAACAGACAGGCCCAACAGGTATATACTGGGGAGACAACATGCCCTACCTATGTTGTGGAGATCCAAGATATCAACCTGCGATCTGGGAAGGTCCTTCCAGAGTGCCAACCTCCTCCCCTAGAGGAGGAGGAGGAGAAACATGAAAGTGAACCCAATGCCATTCCACCCTTTCCTGAGTGACTAACAGTAACCACGCAACCAAACCCAGAGGAGACTGAGCTTCTGGGAGAACTCAAGCAGTTGTGTGTGAAAATACCACTTCTCCAGGCCATAAAAGATGTACCGATATGCAACAAATTGATTAAGGAGAAGTGTTTCAGGCACCCAGGCAGGTGAAAGAGAGATGCCTCAACTATCAATGTCATAGGACAACTATCTGATCTTATGTTGGGGCAAGTAATATGTCCAAAGTATTTGGACCTTGGGAGTCCTGTAATTGATGTTCACATCAATGGCACCATCATCCCCCACACCTTGATTGATCTAGGGGCTGCCATTAATTTGATGACCAGGGACACTATGCTTAAACTCAACCTTCAAAGTTCCTTAACGAAGACCTCGACAGTACTGTAGTTGGCAGACCGCTCCACCGTGACTCTCGAAGGGATTGTGGAAGATGTCCTGGTCTCTGTTGACTCTTGGGAGTACCCTGCAGACTTCTTGGTCCTTCAGCCAAAGGCAAAACTCACTAGATACCCACTCATTTTGGGAAGGCCTTGGCTAGCTACTGCGGATGCTTACATAAGCTATCGAGCTGGAAGCATGACCATCAAGAATGGGCCTATGTCCAAACAGCTGGTCCTATACCCTCCTGCCCAACCTCTGCTAGAACATGACTTACCACTCTGGTTGGAAGAAGGAGATGAGGACGAGGTCTACTCTGCACCATTGTGCATAGTAGAGGCCACCAGGGCAGGTCCTCAAACCGAGGATGACTTGATTGAGAACTTAATCCAAAATCCTCCTCCCGGTGCACTGTCCTTAGAAGAGTTGGTGGAAGATACCCAAGCCAGTGCTTTCGTGGACCGCTGTGTGACTGATCCGACCTCTCCCAGAGTTAAGAATGTGGAGTTTGGCCCTGAAAGAACTTTAAAGATCAGCTCCTCTCTCTCTCCCTCTTAGGAAAAAGATCTATGTAGCCTATTGAACCGCCATTTGGAGGCTTTTGCCTGGAGCTATAAGGAAATGAAAGGAGTCCATCCTTCGGTCTGTACCCATCATATTTACATTAAAGAGGATTGTAAGCCAGTCAGGAAACCTCAGAGGAGAATGAATCCAGCCCTTAAGGACATCGTTAAAGAAGAATTGCAAAAATTTTTGGATGTAGGATTCATCTACCCCATCTCGGACAGCGAATAGGTTTCTCCTCTGGTGTTGGTACCCAAGAAAAATGGGAAGTGGAGAATCTGTGTAGATTACGGAGAACTAAACAAAGCCACCAAGAAATACCACTTCCCTTTGCCTTTCATATATCAAGTGTTGGATGGACTGGCAGGGAAGAAGTTCTTCTCTTTCCTAGATGGGTTCAATGGGTATAATCAGATCCAAATCAGCCCGGAGGACCAAGATAAGACCACCTTCACCTGTCCATGGGGTACCTTTTCCTACCGAGTCCTTCCCTTTGGGCTATGCAATGCTCCTGCCACTTTCCAGAGAGCTGTATTGAGCATCTTTGCTGAGCTGGTTCATGATTCGGTGGAAATCTATATGGATGACTTTAATCCTTATGGGTCTAACTTCCAAGAAGCCTTGTCCAACCTAGGAAAAGTTTTAAACAAGTGCATTGAGATGAACCTGTCCCTCAGTGCTGAAAAATGCGAATTCCTGATGACTGAAGGGACCGTGTTAGGTCATACCATTTCTCGGCAAGGATTATAGGTGGATCCTAACAAAATTGCTATCATCAAAAAGGTTCCACCTCCTCAGAAGGTAAGATATGTTCAGATTTTCCTAGGCTTAGCAGGATATTATAGAAGATTCATTAAAGATTTCAGTAAGCTAGCCTCGCCATTGTTTGGCCTCTTAGGAAAATATGTTGAGTTTAATGGACTGACGACTGTCAAGGGGCTCTGAATGAGTTGAAAGATAAGTTAGTGTCCGCCCCGATCTTGAGAGGCCCAAACTAGGCCCTACCTTTCCACATCCACACTGATGCCTCGAACAGAGCCATAGGGGCAGCCTTAGGACAAGTTGAGGAGAAACTTCCATATTCCATATACTTTGTTAGCCAAAACATGTCCAAGGCCGAAATGAACTATACTGTAATCGATAAAGAGTTCCTGGTCGTATTCCATTCCCTGAACAAGTTCCGACACTACATCACTGTTTATCAAACATTTGTACATACTGATCATGCTGCGATTAGATATTTAATGAATAAGCCTGATGTGAATGCTCGTATCATTAGATGGTTACTTTTGTTGCAGCAATTTGATTTGACTATTGTCGACAAACTAGGTAAGGAAAATGTTGTTGCTGACTTCTTGTCTCAATTGGATTTGCCTGCAGGTGAAGAAGGAACAGTGGATGACCAGATGCCAGATGAACATCTGTTTGCTATCTCAGTACTCTCTCTATGGTTTTCTGATATAGCAAATTACTTGGTCTCAACACAGTTCCCTCTGCATCTATCCTCAAAGGAGAAGAGCAGAATTGTGAGGAAGAGTACCCCATTCATTTGGATCGGGAGCAACCTGTTCAAACTTGGCCCAGATCAGATCTTGAGGCATTGTTTTAGGGAGGAGGAAGTCTTTGACATTCTCCTAACCTGTCACGATGGACCCTGTGGAGGCCACTTTGCAGCAAAGAGGACTGCCTTCAAAATTCTACAGGCAGGCTACTATTGGCCCACTCTTCATCAAGATGTCAGAAGACACATAAGCCAGTGTGACCGATGTCAGAGGATGGGGAACTGACTCCAAGGGATGAAATGCCTCTCCAACCTCAAGTGACCTTCGAGCCATTTGAGAAGTGGGGCATGGATTTTGTGGGTCCTATCAACCCTTCTTAAAAGCAAAGGTCTTACATCATTGTGTGCACCGACTACCTGACAAAGTGGGCAGAAACAAAGGAAATCAAAGCAGTGACAAAAGAAAAGGTGGCTGAGTTTTTAAGAGAAAATATCTTCTACAAGTTTAGCTACCCAAGAGAGTTAGTCACCGATCAAGGAAGCCAGTTCACCTCTAACTTAATTGAAGACTTGCTCACTCATCACAAGATCAAGCACAGGGCTTCCACCCATATCATCCTCAAGCAAATGGGCAGGTGGAAGTCACTAATAGAGCATTGGAAGGGATTTTGACTAAGGTGGTGAGCAGCAGCAAAAAGGATTGGGCAGATCACCTGGTTGAGGCCACTTGGGCCTACAACACCACTTGGAAGACTACAACCGGTTTCACACCTTATGAGCTGGTCTACGGGAAGAAAGCTCTGCTGTTAATAGAGTTCGAGTACAACACATTGAGGGTGGCAGCTCAGCTGGACCTAGATCTCAGCCATGCTCAACGTGAAAGGTTATTGCAGTTGAATGGATTAGATGAACATAGAATGCAGGCCCTCCTCCACTCAGAAGTAGTTCAACTTCAGAGGAAGATATGGCATGACCGACACCTTAATGAAAAGCAATTCCAGCCGGGAGATTGGACGCTGTTGTATGACTCCAAATACAAGGATTTCAAAGGGAAGTTGAGGACAAGATGGTTAGGACCATATACAGTGGAGAAATGCAATGACAATGGTTCAGTCCTTATCAAGACCATTGATGAAGAAGCCATCCCCATCGTCAATGGGCATCAACTAAATATCTACAGGAAATCCCTTTCGAGGCAGGAGTTCATTGAAACTGTGGAAAAACCAGTGCTGGTAATAGAGCGGGGTTCTGCCTTTGTTCCGGCCACACCTGGATCATCAAAAAAAAAAGAGGAATAAAAAGATCCCTGGATGAAAGCCTCTCTGAGGCGCCCAGGGAAGATAGTGAGGGTGAAAACCTCAGGGATTCGCCCCTGCTATCTCTCAGAAAATAAAGAATTTGAATAAAAATATCCTTGGGTGAAAATCTCTCTAAGGCACCCAGGGCAGATAGTGGGGGTGAAAACCTCATGGAGGCATCCCTGCTGTCTCTCAAAAAAAAAAAAAAAAAAAAAAAAAAGAGAAAGAGAAGAAAAGAAAGAGGTCTAATCTCTGAAGAATTATTACAGGTTGCAGGGAATACAGTGCAAAAAAGAAGGTCGCGCAAAACAAGGACAGGGGTCCGTACCAAGTTACCAGGCATCCTCACAGACACTCCCTCCATGGCCACTCACTTTTTTCAGGATTTGGACACATTTGGGTCGAGATTCAACCTCCTACAGGAAGTTTCAGGGCTTTCTACAGGAAGTTCTGCATTTCTATAGGAAACATTCTGTAAAGCCTTTGGGTAGGCCAAAATCGATTCTGGAGAGGGATTTAAAGCTTGAAATCTGTTGATGAGGCATGCAGCCACCCCTTTCTTCCATCCATCACCTGTTTCATCTCTTTCCACTGCCATTGCAACAATCTGGTTATGTATTCCTGCACATTCATACAAGAGTCCTGTTTCCTCAGATTAATTTGTTTTCTCCAAGTGACAAATCAAGCATGCAGAGGCTCGCACACTCTAGCTGTCAAAGCTCCATCAGGACCCTTCATCCACGAATACAACCTTGCTCATTTCAACATGCATCCCAGGAGGAGAAGCAGCTACAAGATGTCCTACAGGAATCCTGTAGCAGCTGATTCATCTGGAGCACATACTATGGAGACACTAGCAGTTGAAATCGACACAGGGACATGCAACAAGCTCCGCTTGGACGTGCACACCTCCTCAACAGCTAAAATTAGACAAAGCCGGCGCATGCAGTGTTTACAACCAGAGGATCGGGTCCCGAAGCCTTGCATACAGCATCAGCGAATGAAATAAAAGGAGCTCCAGCGCCCGTGCACGAAGCAGCAATGAGCAAAGCCATCATTCTACGTCCCGAAGCCTGCAGAACACGTCCATGGCCACACAGGTAAGTGTCTAATATTATTTGTCGAATTGCATAGACTATACTCTGAAACTTGCATGACTGTGAAATGTGTGGATTGAACAAATTCGGTGGCCAGTCAACTGGCCACCCACAGCCAGTCGAATGGCCTCGTGGGATCTGAACGAGCCCGGTTATGCCAAAGAGATGGGCAGTTGACACGTGGGAAGTGTCCAGTCGGGGAGAATCAGCAGTTTGGTAGAAATAGCGGTGGTTAATGGCAGAGAAAGGAAATGGTGGTCAGAGACACGCCAAGGAATGATGGTCGTGACGTTGGCTAATGGATCGGCCTGGACAGCTCACCCCCGTGCCATGAATTGCACAGTAATTCAAATTGCTCGGCCAAATAACTCATGATGAACTGCTGTCATTTGCACTTGCAACCGTTTTGCAGCAAAGTACGCGTCCTCCTCCTCTACAGTTTGTTAGCCCAAGCTTCTCGGCCCATTTCAAATTCCTCCCACATCCCAGACTTGTCCAGAAGCACCATGATGTCCTCTAGAAGCCGGCAAAGCTTTCTACAGGAAGGAGCTCTACATGAAACACGGCATAGCAGAGAAACCTGGACTGTCCGCGTCGAAATTGGAATTTCAAAGAGAGGTAGGCTTGAACACACCATTCCCATGCATAATATTTCGAAAGGTGGTGAATTAAATGTGCTGGTGTAGGAGAATTAAAAGCAAGTCTGCCTGTGGTTCAAGAATAGTGGTTTGCCTATGTGATACATGGAATTTTTCAGTGGGTTCTGCGTCTAATTCTCCTCCATGGTTCCTGTTAGCAAATTCCTCCTATAGAAACGATAAAACCACTGTAAGGGTAAGCCTATGTGTAAAGAATGTGATTTTTATGTGGTTGGGGATAAACATTAAGCTCTGCACTCTGTCTGTAAGAGCCTAATTCCCTTTTGACAATCGAGTTTTGGGCAGCAACAGCATTGTAACCAGGGAATTGATACAAAGTGACCTATAAACACCTGAGGGATACTGTCTTCAACGTTCTGGGGAGGAAACCATACACATAATTCCCCTTCTAATCAGAGCACAAACCAAAACAGAGCATTTTTCACCATACCAGGAGGGTTTATCAGAAAGGAACCCTCGAATTCCAAGAAATTTCGAGAAACTCCTAAGGTGGTAGACCTATTTACCCGTGCAAATTGGATGACCTTCTGTGACAGAATTCAAGGTCACGGTGATGAGATAACAGAGGAGTTCCTAAGGTCCCTACAGCCTAAATCAAAGACACTGGCCACTGTAAATTTCAGAGGGTTGGCCCTAAAGCTCACCCCACAACTCATTAGTCGAGTCACTGATCTGCCATTGGGGATACCCTAGGATAAATAGGGAAGGAAATTGGGCCAAAAGGCCAAAAAGGAATTCTTCCTACCAAAGGAACAATTTTCAGAGGATAAGAATGGGGTCTGGAGAGCCAGCCTACAGCCATTTTGGAGCGAGGTCAGCCTTCAGATCATGAAATATATTACCTATGAGTGGCGGTTCAGTATTGTATACGGTTATCACTTCCGGTTGCTAACTGAACTCAGGCATAAGATGGATTTACCCACAGAACAAAAGTTAAGCATCCCCTACTTCCTCCTACAATAAATGATTGATTGTGGCACAAAACTGAAGGAAGGGACACCAGACCAACTAGCCCATCATGGGCTTATCAAGCTTCTAGTAGAAGATGCCCTCCATACCTATACTGTCCCTCTCTCCTGGGAGATTTTTTGCAATATGTCCAAGGATGATGATATCCGAATTCTAGCCGAGGAACTCACTTCCTCCAGCAGTGAGGAGAAGGAGCACATTGAGGCAGAAGACAACGCCAAGGGTCAGGAAACCCAAGGCAGACCACCACAGCAAGGACAAGAAGAGAAACAAGAGAAAGGCCAAGCTGCTGAGGCCAAAATTGTGGGTGGAAAAATGACACAGACACCAAGGGAGAAACGATTGCAAATTAGGGCAGAGAGGACTGAAAAAGTCCAAGCAAGCAAGGGCACACCCAAGGCTACCACAACAAAACTAAAGGAGAAGGCACCCCCAGCCAAGCAGGCCAAAACAGTGCAAACTGGTTCTACAGGAAGCCATAAGGTCGTTTCTACAGGAAGCCTGAAAATTGTTTCTACAGGAAGCTAGAAAAGAGTCAGCATAGGACTTTCTACAGTAAGTCTAGAAAAAGGGAAAGAAAAGGAAGAAACTCCTGAGATTCTAGCTAGGGAGGCAGCAGCTATGCTGGCCACCCTCAGCACATCTCCAAAGCAAAAAGAAAAGCGGAAGAGGGAGCCTTCCATGTATTTTAAGGCAAGAAGAAGCACAAGGATGAAAACTGGCAGACCAAAAGAGCAACAGTCCAAAGGGCCAATTACAATTGTAGACACCCCAGCCAAACAAAAGACATCCATCACATATGAGCAGGGAATCCCGAAGAAATCCACATGGAAAGAAAGGATGGAAAAGTTGGACTTAGAGGCCTCTCTACAGGATGCTAAGGCTGTTCTACAGGAAACACTGGCTAGGCTGAAGGAGACTGAAAAGATGGAGGAAAAACCAGTTAAATCATCACAGGAGGAAGAGAAGGCTGAAACATTGTGGAACCAAGCCCCCAGCCCAGCCCGGGCTCCTACGATAACTTCTTAGAGGCCGGGAAGATCATTCCCCAAAAATTCACAATGCCACTTTTCCTTGCACTGGAGGAAGAGAGAGTGGGGACCCACACTTGGATGAAGATTGCTAAATCCAAGGGTGTGGCATATATAGGTCCTCTGGAGGAACAACTCAAGGAGGCCCGAAAAGAATTGGCAAGGGTACGACATGTGGAGAGCTACCAATAGGCCAAGCTACGGGAATAAAATGAGTTGCTTAGACAACAACTACAGTTGTAGGGACGGAAGAAGGAAGACAGGCCTCACATCTTGGGAGAAAAACAAAAATAGGAGGAGGCCACAACAGCCAAAGATACCACAGAATAACAACAGAAAAGGGAAGGGATGCAGGCTGAAATTGAGAAACTGAATCGACAGCTACAGTAAAAAGAATTGCAAGCAGGCCTGGAGATACAGTCTCTGAAACAACAGATACAAGAAAAGGAGGCCCAAATGGCCTGTATGGCCAGTTGGGCAATGGAAGCTCTGCAGTGTAGGCAGCCGACCAAATCCTACGCCCTATACCTCAGGGATCAGTGGCTGCAATTTTGGATCAACACTTTGGCACAGAGAGGTATCACTCAATTCCAAAACCCCCAACAATTCATGGCTTTATGTGACAGCAGTTCGTCAGAAGACAAGGACAAACTATCAGAGTTATACCTACACAATTTGGCCCTTCCCAACATGACCTCATGGGACCCCAACACTGGAGTAGGGGACATGCATCTTATGGCCATGGCCTCATGGCTAAATCATGAAGAAAAGAGAGCAGCAGAGGTTAGAAATGTCATGGACTGGGAACTACAGGAACCACTATTGATTAGAGCAAAGCTAGGGGATCCCTTAGCATTAATATCCACCCACCAACACTTGGCAAATGACTCTTAGGCCCTACTAGATTACATGGATCGTCAAGCTCAAGCCATAGCACATTTTGAGGACATGGAGCGACTGTTGGGGGACAACTGTGTTCATGCTTGCACCTGCAGGTGGAACACATTGTCACACAGCCTAAAACTCAGAGAATACCACACCCCAACTAGAATGAGGGAGGCCTTGGCATGAGTGCCTCTCTATAAAAAGTCCATGCAGAATCTTCAGGCCAACTGGATAGGCCTCAAGTTAAGTCCACCTTTGCTTTTGGGGCTACTGGAAGGAGGCATAGAAGAGGAGGAGCATAGGCAGTGGGAAGAAGTCGAAAGGAAGGCCAGATTTCATCACAGTGAAGAAGATATCACCTCAGAGGCCTGGGATGTGAGGGAGGTAATCAAGGCAATCAAGGATGAGGAGCTGGACTAGTTGCTCAGAGGATGAGCAACCCATTTAGCAGGGGGGTGATGATGAGCCCCGAATTGGGTAAATTATTGGGCTCATTTTGCCTAATTTTCCTTGTTCAATCCTCCATTTTTCATAGATTATGCATGTTTTTTAGTATGTTTATGTTATTTGAACGAATAAGGGTGGTCACTCTACCTAGGAGGCTAATACGTGGTTATTTCAGGTTTTTTGAACAAATTTTGGAGCAAAATGGCCCTTCCTCGAAATCTCCACCCTCAACTCCGAGCTCACAGACCACCAAAACGAATCCTAAGGGAAGCCAAGTAGATTTGGGAAGAGTGACTGTTTACTAGCAATTGGGACAGCTGAGTCCCTTGAATTTAGGAGGCCACCCTGGCCCCTCGTAGTGTATAAATAAGAAGGCCTCAACCTTCGTAGTTTACTTTTGGAACTGTTGTATTTTTGCACTATAGTGCTGTCATTTTCAGCTCGTTTTCTTATAGCCACTATGGTATAACTTTCTGGTGATGACTATTTTTTGATAATGAAAAGCCGTTCTATTTGGCATCGGCTCTCAGTTCTTTATAGGAGTCATAGCTCTTGGGGTTGGGCCCAAC
>APFE030770421.1:43140-84617 GCA_000404065.3 Pinus taeda | reverse complement strand
AATTGTTGAAAATAATACTGAGAGGGGGGGTGAATCAATATTATCTAGTCCTTTTAACAATTCTTCCTTATTTATACTTTGAAATATTTTTGCATATCAGTACCATAAAACAATGAGCATGAACGAGAGAAACAGACAGTCACATCAAAGAACACCAGATATAAGGTGGAAACCCAATGTGGGTGAAAACCACCTGCTGCAATATGTCTCTATCTTCTTTCAAATTAGAAACTCCTTTTACAATGGTCTTGTACGGGTGCAGTCCTTTACCAGTACGCAGGCTGCAACCTGCAGAGAGCTACAACTCTCTCTCGTTTTCCAGTCTCTCCTGGAAGGGAGCTACAACCCCCTACTTCTTTTCAAGGACCACTTTTCATAAATCTTCAAACTAGATCCATATACATCAAATGATCATCAAGTACATGTAGATTTCACAGTCAAAAGCAGTAACCAGATCAACAACACAGAATTAAACCCAGAACACCTTATCAACAGAAACATTCAGTCAAGAGATAGTCATGAGACAGATACGCAGCTTTCCTTTCTTTGGCCTGCATCACTACGCACTTCACCCTCTGCTTCTCTGCGTATACCTTCAGAGTTCCTTCTGCTGCACTGCGTGACCACGCACCGCTTCTTCTACTACGCTGCGTACAGTACGCACCCAAATGCACTATCGCGCTGCGTACTGTCACAGTAGGCACGCACCCAAAAAGACTATCGCGCCGCGTACGTTAACTGTGCGTATGCACCTGAACCACTGCTGCTCTGCGCACCCACGCAGTTCGCCTGTTTCTGCTCTGCGTACCCACGCAGTCACCCTTCTTCTGCTCTGCGTACCTACGCAGAGAAACCTTTAAACACCTGCATGCATTAGATTAGGGCCGAATTTGTAGATCACCAGTGTGCTACAGCTAGATGGATACCCAGATCTGATCAAGCGCTCGAGAGATCACCCTTCACAGATTCGCTTTCCACTTCACTTTCATATAGATCAATCTTTTTGAAACAATAACCCAAATATTTCAGGTCTTAAGATATTCAACCCAAAAGCATGCTCAAGCCAAATGATGTCCTTTGCTTTATATAGGCAAGCTCTTCCTCAAATCATGGATCAATACCACGGGCCAAAACCATAATATCACAATACCATCAGCTAAATACCAAGTGTTAAACATAAGAAACCCCACGTGTGCGTGTTTTACTACCTTGGAGTGTGTGCACTGGGGTACGCACCTCATGAATGGGTAACCTGCGTGTCTAGACGCAGTCCCTGCACGTCGTACCTGCGGGTACGCATCCTATGTACTGTTCTCCTGCGTACTTCTAAATTCTAATCATATTGAGAGCCATGCCATGGGTGTTGCCATCAAGTACAACATCTGTAACATATAACCTCACCAGAAACATAATGCCAACAATGGAGTCATTTTGGTGGTGGCATGATAGTTGGTGTTATACCACCATTTGGCTAGAGGTAACCACTGTACCTAGAGATGTTTCTTTTTTGAAGTGAAACACATAAGGTAGGTCTCCAGACATTTGTTGACTGCTTCAGTTTGACCATCAGTTTGTGGATGATAGGAAGTACTAAGTTGTAGTTGGGTACCTTGTAGGAGGAAGAGTTCCTGCCAAAAGTTACTGGTGAAGATCGGGTCACAATCAAACACAATGGAAGTGGGCATGCCATGTAATTTGAAGATCTGATCCATGAAAGATTGAGGGAAAAAAGTCGGTGTAAAAGGGTGGGGTAGGGCGCAAAAATGAGCATACTTAGAAATTATGTCCACAACCACCATGATGACTGACTTGTTTCCCGACTTTGGAAGACCCATAATGAAATCCATAGACACTTTCGTCCAGATTGAGGCCAGGATGGGCAATGGATGTAATGTGCCGGGGGATTTGACTATTTCTCCTTTGTGGCATTGATAGATGTCGCATTCAGCTACAAAAGTAAGAATATCCTTTTTCATGCCTATCCAAAAAAATGATATTCAAGTGCAAGCATACATCTTCTGAAAGCCTGAATGTCCTATAGTGGGAGATGAGTGCAACTCTGCCAAAATGCGGCTTTTGAGGGTGGATGTTGGTGATATTACGACTCTGTCTTGTAGCGAAGAATCTCATCCTGCCACAAGTATCCCGCTGTGGAATTTGGATCCGTCTGCAATTGATTAATGAGTTGGGAGAGCCAGGGATGTGAAAACCATTCCTTGCTAGCCTCTTCAATCCATTGTGGAATGGGAAGGGAAATTGCGAGCAAGGTACTTTCCTCCTCAAATTGGCGGGATAACGCATTTGCTATAATATTTTCATGCCATTTCTTGTAAATTATCTCATAATCATATCCCAGCATTTTGGCGAGCCATTTATTTTGTTGTGGTGAGGATAGGCGTTGCTCCAAAAAATATTTAAGGCTTTGATGGTCTGTGTGGATTTGGAAATGTCACCCCAATAAGTATGGTCACCAGGTATCTACTGCGTGTAAGATGGCCATCATCTCCTTCTCATAGGTATATTGTCCCAAATTTTTTGCACTTAGTTTTTGGCTCATGAAGGCCAAGGGTTGACCTTCATGGATTAAACCTGCCCCAATAGCCGTACCAGAAGCATCACATTCAATCAAAAAAGATTTGGTGAAGTAGGGTAGTTCTAAGACTAGAGTGGAACACATGGCATGTTTGAGAGCTATAAAGGCCTGTTGTGCTTTGTCATTCTAGTGGAATGAATTTTTCTTGAGGATTTGAGTGAGGGGCCTAGCAATTCGACCATAATTGCGGACAAATTTTTGATAGTAGATTGTGAGACCCAAAAATCCACTCAAGCTCTTCAAGGTCTTTGGTTGAGGCCAATCCTGCATTGCCTGGATCTTTTTGGAGTCCACCTTGACACCTTCACGCCCCACAATGTGGCCCAAATACTCAACTTCTTCCATGAAAAAAGAGCACTTGGACATCTTGACAAATAATTTAAGCTTGCGGAGTAGTTACAAGAGCAGATCTACATGCTGAAGACGTGTGGCCCAGGTGCGACTATAGATGAGGATGTCATCAAAGAAAACAAGGACAAATTTTCTGAGATATGGTTTGAGCAGGTGGTTCATAAGGCTCTGAAAAGTGTATGGGGCATTACAAGGACCAAATGGCTTGACCAGGAACTCATAATGGCCTTCATGAGTTTGAAAAGTAGTCTTTGGAATGTCTACTTCATTCATGCGAATTTGGTGGTAGCCCGAGCGAAGGTCGAGCTTAATAAAGAATTGAGCCTCATTTAGTACATCCAATAAATCATCGACAATAGGGATGGGAAATTTATCTTTGACCATCAACTTATTGAGGGCCCTGAAGTCTGGACACATACGCCATTCCCCATCTTTCTTGAGCACCATGACCACCGACGATGAATAAGGACTAATGCTAGGATGAATGACGCCTGCTTTCAAGAGTTCCTTTATTATTTTTTCAATTTCATTCTTTTGGGCAAACAGAGATCTATATGGGTGCACATTTGGTGGTTGGGCCCTTGGGACCAAAGTAATGCTATGATCATGTTCCCCTCTCGAAGGTGGAAGCTCATGAGGCTTGATAAAGAATGGCATATGGTTGTTTAATATCTGTTGCATCTCAAGATGAATATGAAGAGAATTGGGTTCGAAGGCCTGGATGGCATTAAATTGGGCTATAACTCCATGGTGGCCCTTTTTTAACAAATTTTCCATCCGATGTGAGCTGATGATAGAGGGAGATCCCGCCTGGAGTCCGCGGAGGGATGTGTGTGGTTGTTCTGCTTAAAGCTCATATATAATTCCTAGAAATCCATTGTTATTGGGCCAAGTGTGCAAAGCCATTCAACACCTAGGAAAATGTCGCACCCTCCCATGTGTATGGCAAAAATGTGGGTCTTTAACTGATAATCCCCCATTTGAATTTTGAAATTTTCACAACGGCCATCACATTTCATTGTCCCCCCATCAATAATTTGGACCCGGAAGTTAGAAACTGCTTGGAAAAAACAATGCACTACTTTCGTGACTCTTTTATGGATAAAATTATGTGTATTGCCACTATCAATCAAGACTACTACTGGGTGATGCTTAATAAAACCTCTGATTTTGAGAGTTTGGGGAGAAGAAATCCCTACCAAAGCATGCAGTGAGATAACTGGTTCTTCAGGTACACTGTCCTGCTGGTTGTCCTCTTCTTCCTCCTCTAGTTCCTCAGGTGGTGGGGCTTCCTTCGATGAACTGTGATCAGTAGCATCAATTTGAAAGAATTTGGGCTCCTTGCATTTATGCCCAGGGGAGTATTTCTCATCACAGTAGTAACAAAATCCTTACTTTCTTCTTTCTGCCATTTCTGCTGGCGACACCTTTTGAACCTTGAGTGTTTGGGTAGTGTTTTGAGCTTGTAAGGGGTGATCCTTGGCGATGAAATTTGGGCAATTGGACTGGGCCGCTAACGCACATTCTACTTCACGAGCTATCTGTTACACAGTAATTTGTCACTATCCTCATCTCAGTCCCTCTGCTGTGTCATGTGTCAAATAAACATGTTCATGTCTTCCCACTGATGTAAGAAGATTAAGCAAATGCTCTCTAATGCTGAAGATTGACCCTTTTTGACTAAGTTCCTACATCGTCGCTAGTAAACCCTTAAAATACGTGATGGTTCTCTGTCATGCACTGTATCGTTATGACATCATTGCTAGTCCCAAGTTCATGACTAGCGACGATCTAGATTTGGCGAATTAGTTCAAAGAGTCAACCTTTTGGATGTCTCTAGACCTAGTTGTTGGGTTAGTTTGGGTCACCCTTCCCCCTCTAGAATGGTAGTTCCATCTTTTGTGCTACCTTCCTTGAGGATAGGTTCCCTCTCCCTCATTTCATGGAGACTCTTTCTCCTATAAAATCACTCACCATTGCTATGAGTTACTAGTTATTTTGGTTGGACAATGCTGCTAGTACTTTTGAGTTTGATAGATAGCTTTGGTGTGAGTGTGACAAGTGTGGGATTGCTAAAAGTTTGTGAGAGGTTGTGGAGTGCCCTTAGCTTTATATTAAATCTTGTGAATGAGAGAGAGATATTTTTTGATTGGGAGACCCATCCTTGAGAGTGAATGATTGAAGAAACATACTGGCTGGACCCTCTAAGAAGGCTTGCGATGTTAAGACTTGGATGTAAGCTTTGCTCTTGATTTATTATTAATACAATCAATGATGATTTCCTATATCTTGTATGTAATTTACTTGATAGCTCATGATTTCTTGACTTTATGAGTAAATAGATCATTGTTGTTCTTGGTTACGTGCTCTGTTGTTTTCTTGTGGTGTTTCAGGTTGATTTCTCATTAAGGAGAAGGAATCGGAAGCTGGAGCAGCGCAATGGAACTTCATCAGCCACTGGTTTGAGGTAGGTCTCCAATAATGACTATTTAAGGGAACCAATTGTTATTTTGCCTTTGGTGTGACTAGACCCACTCTTGGGCTAGAGGTGTTGCCTCTATCCGCAAAGGGAACACTTTCCTACTTCACAAGTTGGTGACTCCGCTAGGAATCGAACCAGAATCTCTGGTTTCATAGACCAAACTCCCCAGCGAATTCGCCAACTTGTGAAACTTAGAAAATGAGCTTTCTACCCTCCTTTAAGTAGGATTTCATCGAAACGATTGATGCTTTACTCATTGTAGTTGCATCCTAGGGTTTTTATTACATATGGTAGGGCCTGGATATTGAAACCTAATTCAATATCAACTCTAAAATGAACTGAAAGAACTTAATAACACATTGGAACATAATGCACATTATTCAAAGGTCTAGGCTAGAGATGTGCTCCAGTGTTGTGAAACCTAGTCACTATTGTTGTCACTTAAGGTTGGGTGATTCCTCCTTCTGTGACTCAATAGTTGATAGTATGGACTTGTGCTCCCAGTACCATCGAGTGTATGTTGGGAGACCCCACTAGGTTATAATACTACATCCATAGGAAGCTGTGTCTACCACCCTACAAACTGTAACACAATGAACACAACATTCGGGAAGATTGACTGTCGTGTGGAAAGTCCTTTGTTTTCATTTGATCACCAAGGTGTATACGTAGTTTTACGGGTTGTCTGTTAAACCTTTTGCCTAGTTCTCCAGAGTAGTCACTTTAGTTCCTTTTTAGAATCCTTAAAAGAAGAGGTCCATCCGAGCACTTGTCCTTTCAGGCTCATTAAACCTCGAAAATTATAGAGTCACCTTTTTGTCCTTTTCTCTACTCTTGAAACATGAAAAGGTCAAGTTTTGTTCCTATGTCATAAAATTTACTGCCCACAGAATATTCTTGGTACCAGTTCTAGTTCTTGGTTATAGTACGAGTTTTTTCAGGCTCGTTCCCAATGGAAACCTTCCCTGAGTCTACCGGCTAAGGTCTTCCCACAGACGGAACTCCTAGTCTGTTTCCTCCTTTTGGAAATGCCGGTGCTCCGTATATGGAAAAATTGTCTTTACCTGGGTTAACCATCGGTTTTCCTGTGTGGTTGTTTTCAATCACGGTGGTCCCGAGCGTCATGACCCTTGTTCCACCATCTCCTTCATTTGAATCAAGACATGATGATTCCAAGCTTGAGCTTGCGCTTTCTTCCCTTGTTTCTTCGTCTTCATCTCTTACTTCGCTTAGTGAAAGTTCCACATCTAGTAACCAGGATACTAAGACAAAGAAGAAGAAGATGAAGAAGAAGAAGAGGTCTGATAAATGCAAGGCCACCTGTGTAGCTATTGCTCTAAGTACATATCAGGTCTGACCACCTTCTGCTCCTCTGCACAAGTTTAAGTTTCCTTGTAAATTATGCAAGGGCGACCATCTTCTTCGTGATTGTCATGGCATTCCTAGGATCTTAGAAGTATGGTCTCACAATTTGGCTTGTCCCTCATCATCCTCTGAAGCTCATGTCAATGTTCAGTCCTCAACTAGAAGCAGTAAGAAGAAAGGGAAGACTCGATTCCCCTATAGACTATGTGAAGGCAACCATCCCCTTCACCTTTGTCTGTTCATGGATAAAGCTTCCATGGTTTTGGAAAGTCTTATAGCTTCTTCACCTCAACTTCCAGTTGGTTATCAGAGGCTCCCTTCAGACCCTCTCCCCGTTGAGAAAGAGATTGGCTTAGATTCTTCTCTTGTTCGTCCTCCTCCTTCCGAACCTGGCTGTGCTAAGCTTGCTCCAGACCAACCATTGGTCGGAGAGAGTGTCGATTTGGATTCTCCACCTGTTGATCACTCTTTTCCAAAAGAGCATCATGATCATTCTGCTCATGTTCTTCTCGTCTTGTTAGATTTTCCTGAGTCCGAGAACAACCCTCCTATGCCAGCTGATTCAAAGGGTCCTTATTCAGTTTCTATTGAGGACGGGGGCAATCATATGATACCCCCACCAGGTAGTTTTGTCATTTGCTTTGACTGGATTCATTTGACTACATTTCCCCTTCCATCCTATGTGCCTTTTCAGATTACAGTACATGTCTATGATAAGGTAGTACCTAGCACTGTCTTGGATGAGGGTGCGTTGGTTAGCCTCATGCCTTTCACTACTTAGCAAGCTTTAGGCTCCCCACAGCTTGTGTCGGTCACATAGAATCTGTTGGCATTTCACGGAGGAACCAGTCAACCTTTAGGGATCCTTCCGAAGTTTCCTGTTACTTTGGGAGGCAAAACTGTCTATATAGACCCAATGGTTGTCCAAGGTGCTTTAGATTTCAGTCTTCTCCTTGGCCGTGACTATATTTATGCCATGCGGGCCCTTGTCTCTTCACTTTTCCATGTGGTTTGTTTTCCACATGACGGAAGAATGGTGACCATAGATCAATTATCATTCTTTAGTCCCTCAGTGCCTCTTGTGCAGTCATTGTCCCCTATCGGTTCTTGCTTGCAAGTAGTACCTTCCTAGTTGCTAGTCAATTATGTGGCTACCCATTCCATCTCTGCATCTGCTGATGATCATGCAGATGATCTCATACATCATGTACTGGGGGCATTTGAACCCGATCTGTCATTAGTGCCTCATGACATGTATTCCTCCTAGAGTGCGTTTCTTCCATCCCGCGAAGACCTCTTGTGAGCCATGTTTTCATCTGACCCATGAACAGGATCTGAGGAGAGTTCTTTTCTTGTGTTGACCTCACTAAAAAATGAAACAAGGAGTCACGAGCATAGTTCCCAATCTTGTGTCAAGCTCGTTAAAAAAGGAAACAAGGGTTATGAGGATAGTTCTTTTACTCTGTCAACCTCATTAAAAAATGAAACAACTCCCCTTTCCAAATCGAGTCTTTGATTAAGATCTCGTACAATCCAAGTCGAGTCTTTCCAAGATCTTGAAAGTGAACCTTCATTCCATCCACCTCATTGAATGCAATGAAGCTTGGGGGGCATGCACCTCGATTTGCATCATTATGCTGGGGGCATGCAAACTTATAACAAGCATAGTTTTTCATTTCAAGCTTGTGTAAACATGAGATCGAACCCAAGCAGAGTTCTCCATGGTTCAAGATTGTGTAAAAATGAACCCATACCCGATTTACATCTAGTGATTGTCGTTTTTATCTGCTAAATTCTACTAGATGAGCCTTGGTTGTTTCATTCCATTGCCACCATCTCTTTGGCTGATCATATGCTTTCACTTGGTTGTTTTTCCTTTCCTGAGGAATTGCAACAATGAGTGGTTTTATTAGCTAGCCTCTTGATCATTACATGTTTTGAGCAGTTCCACCATTGTCGGAAGTAGTTGCTACCCTTTATACCACTCGTTCTCTAGGGAAAGTCTTCTTTAAGCTCTTTTTCGACTTGCAAAAGATGAAAAGATTGATGAGTTTTCCCTTTTGACTTGTTAAACAGAATAAAAGGCGGTCCACTTTGAGCTCTTTTATGACCGTATAAACATGAAAAGTTCGCCGAACTTTTGCCATTTCAGGTTTGATACGAGTTCCAAAATGATGTGTCTTTGATCGCTTTTTTACTTTTTCAAATCAAGGCTACTAATTACGAAAAGTAATCCTTGATCGTAATGGTCAAGCAGTTCTCTTGAGTATTATTTTATACTTTTTTTAGGCTTGAGGGACACAAATTTATGAAAAAGGAAACCCCTGGAGTTTTTTTTTCGTGTCTTTTTTCAAACTCTCTAAACATGAAAAAGACTCTGATTTTTCTCTATGTCGGACTCGCTAAACCCTGATGACATTGGACTCATCTCCATGACAAGACTCAAGCTTCTCCTCCCTAGGGCTCATTAAACTATCACTAGGTTGGATTCGTCCGATGGTCGAACTCATATTACAAGCATATGCTATCCTCTTCAAGTTTGTTTTCAAAAATAATTGGGTACTCGCCAGCAATGGTGGGTGAAAATTTGGAAGTCTTCATTGGTTACATATGGCAGCTAGTCACTCTTGAACATCGACACTTTTTCTTCTTGTCGAGTTGGAATATCCTCACATCTACATTGACCTTCCGGGGTTTTGGGTTGCCATTTTCCCTCATTCCATTTGATCCATGTTGTCTTCGTCAGACCTTCGATCCCTTGGTACCAAAATGCTGCCACATTCTGGATTCATGTGGCCAATATGTTTAAGAGTATAATCCTTCTGCAGTTCACACCCTTACCTCCTCCTCTGATACTCTGTTTCACCATCTACCACTTGTTCCTTATCTCATGTCAACGATGGGGGAAACATTATGGCCCTCTTGCGATGGATCGTCTCCTGTCGACATCAGCTCATTATCCAAGAGATTTTTCTAGAGATCGCCTTCAGTACCTTGGAGCTTGCATGCCTCAATGGCAAGTTTTTTGCGCTTGACGACAGACTTTCATCATTGATCCTCAATTGGGTGATTCCACGAGTGTTTGACTTCAACTCATTTTTCACACTTAGTGGATTGTACTGGGTAGTACCTTGAGAGCCATTGGCATTATTGGTGGTTTCTCTCACGCTTGTTAACAGTTTTCATCATTGACTGGTAATCAAGCGACTTTCTATCATGCTTGACCTCAGCACATCTATTCGCATTCTAGAATTTGTACTATTATTGGTTGTGTTTCAAGACCCTGAACTAAGACTACATATGTTCGAACTACATGGATTGGTTTATGATTACTTACATGACTCTTTGATGGATGGTTGCTACCATACCTGAGTCTTCATGGATTACTGTGACCATACCTTTATCATTATCATGGTCTTATCAACTAGGTGGCTGCGTCCATAACATAGACCAAGTTTCATATGTCTTTTGGATGGCTGCGACCATGCCTAGACTGCATGTATTTCACTATCAGAGATATCAGTTGCGCTTGCACCTGCAGGTTCTTCAAAAGTGGTGTTCCAGTTCAGACAGTTTCGTAAAGCATTTCACCCCTCCCACTCTCTCGGGCTTCATGCTTTAGGGGGCATCTGTTACATAGTAATTTGTCACTGTCCTCATCTCAATCCCTCGACTGTGTTATGTGTCAAATAAACATGTTCATGTATACCACTGATGTAAGAAGATTAAGCAAATGCTCTATAATGCCGAAGATTGACCCTTTTTGACTAAATTCCTGCATCGTCACTAGTAAACCCTTAAAATGTGCAACGATTCTCTGTCATGCACTGTATCATTGCGACGCTGTTGCTAGCCCCTAGTTCATGACTAGCGACGATCCAGATTTGGAAAATTAGTTCAAACAGTCAGCCTTCTAGATGTCTCTAGACCTAGTCGTTGGGTCAGTTTGGGTCGCCCTTCCCCCTCTGGAATGGTAGTTCCGTCTTTTATGCTACCTTCCTTGAGGATGAGCTCCCTCTCCCTCATTTCATGGAGACTCTTTCTCCTATAAAATCACTCACCATTGCTATGAGTTACTAGTTCTTTTGGTTGGACAATGCTGCTAGTACTTTTGAGTTTGATAGATAGCTTTGGTGTGAGTGTGATAAGTGTGGGATTGCTAATAGTTTGTGAGAGGTTGTGGAGTGCCCTTACCTTTGTATTAAAGCTTGTGAGTGAGAGAGAGATATTGTTTGATTGGGAGATCCATCCTTGAGAGTGAATGCTTGAAGAAACATATTGGCTGGACCCTCTAAGAAGGCTTGCGACGTCAAGACTTGGTTGTAAGCTTTGCTCTAGATTTATTATTACTAAAATCAATTATGATTTCCTATGTCTTGTATGTAATTTACTTGATAGCTCATGATTTCTTGACTTTATGAGTAAATAAATCATTGTTGTTCTTGGTTATGTGCTCTATTGTTTTCTTGTGGTGTTTTAGGTTGATTGCTCATTAAGGGGAAGGAAACGGAAGCTGGAGCAATGCAACGGAACTTCATTACCCACCGGTTTGAGGTAGGCCTCCAATGATGACTATTTAAGGGAACTAATTGTTGTTTTGTCTTTTTTGTGACTAGACCCACTCTAGGGATAGAGGGGTTGCCTCTATCCACAGAGGGAACACTTTCCTACTTCACACTATCCTACAAGCATGCAGCCATGAGCTAGGGTGGTGCAGCCAGACGTGGGCTTATATGGCTTCTTTGAGACCATTGACAAAACATTCCACGTAGAAATCATCGTGTAGACCTCCAATACAGAAAGCTAAGGCTTCAAAGGCTATAATATATTCGTTCACTATTCCTGTCTGTCGGAGCTTAGTTAGACGACCCAAAAAATTAGAGTCATGGTCAAAGCGATCTGTAAGAGCTTTTTTGAATGTTTTCCAAGTCAAGGGCCTTGCATAGCAATGTTGATGCCATTGCTACCATTGCCATCTTTCATTATCCAAGTACATGATACCCACACTAAGTTGAGTTGCATCATCCAGGATGTAATTTAGTGTGAAATATTGCTCCATTTGTACTATCCATGTGGCCAGGTGAGAGCCATCAAATTTATACATGTCTAGCTTGGGTGGTCGCGGATGGGATTTTTGGTGGGTGCCAAAGAGGTGAGGAGACTAGCTAGACTCACTCTCCATGTTTTCATTGCTAATATATTCCTTCGTATGTTCCTTCGCCTTGCCCTTAGAGAGTGTTTCATTTAAGTTCTTCAACTTCAAGATGAATTCGTTCAATTGTGATTCAAGTTTGTCAATCCTCTCATTAGCCATAGCTTGAGCTCTAGTTTGTACCATGCACCGATCCTATGTACTTGAAATTTGAGATCACCCAAAATTTTTGGCACTAACAATTGAATGGTACCACCTTGCTCAGCTCATCGACCTGATTCTTATGGGCTAAGCCACCAATAAGCTTCAAAAATGTCAATGCTACCCAAAGTCCTGCAAAAATCACTCCCAGGTATAGGAACCCACACAATTAGTCAGATCTGGATCTAGATGGTGAATCTAATGGATCTGAGAGATTTGAATGGTTGATCTGATAAATCTGAATGATGAAACTGATTACTGCTATGGATCTGATGGATTTGATAGATCTAAGTGGATGATCTGATAGATCTGAACGGTGGAACTGATTACTGCTGTTGCGACAAAAACCCCAGCTGTGAGATCTAATCTGGAAAATATTATGCGTGATCCCTAGATAGAGAAGGGAACTATGGTCTCCAGGAGTGTCAGGTGCTACAGATCGCAATATACATAAGGTCTGACAGTAGTACTCAGCCCAATTTTTCAATGCACTAACCAAGGAGGATCAACCATACCCTTAGCCATACAACCTGACTACCCTGTCGTACGCATGAGTAATCTCTCCGAGTGCTATTCTTGGTGTACTATAGCAGCAAAATGGCCAACAGTTATCTATGGCGAGGTTTCAAGGGAGCTAGGGGGGCTTTCGATACCCAGAGGGTACTTGAAATACAATGGTTCTGTCTAATGCGTTACTACTCAAAGGGGTACCCACAGGGGTTACAAGGGAGTCCAACAAGTGTGACCACCTCTTGTATTTCCTGTGTGCATGTCTCCCCAAATCCGCAAGTTTATGCACTCAACGACAGATCTTGTGGTTTAAAGACACTGGAACACGTCTCTAGCCAAATTTTTTTTTTGCTAAAAATTAGAGATCCCATCGGCCCTGGAAAGTGCTCTGATACCACTTGTTATGCTCTAACCTACAAGACGATACCAGAATGCCCAATATGCGAAGAAATATACCTAAAACATAGAACAATGAGAGCTGAGCTCAATTACAAAATAAGACACGATGCCTCTTGAGGGGAGTCTCTATCCTTTATATAGAATTCATACATGCAATACCATGGTTCTTATTAATACCATCTATCTAATACCATGGCCCATTTGCAACTAACTGTGGTCTTAAATGAGGGTTAACCACTTAAAATTATTAATATGGGCTTCGTTGACTCTTTACTTAACTATAACTATGATAGATCCTATTACATAAATAAGGGGGTTAGGGTTGGACCCTAACATCCCAACACCTTGGTTTCTCTCATGAGTTTGCTTCCCCATACTACCCTCAATCCAACAGTCAGGTAGAAGCTACCAACAAGGTTCTCAAGACAATGTTGTAGCATATGGTGAACAATAACAAAACCAATTGGAACCACATGGTTTTCTCATCCCTGTGGGAATACTGCACAACGGTCAAGGAATACACATGATTTGTTAGAAAATTATATAATACAAAGCAATGGAACATAGAAAATATATTGCAGAAATATAAACACAGAAAACACATAAAACAAGAGAGACACAAATATACGTGGTTCACCCAATTTGGGCTACAACCAAAGAGAAATAGCCAATCCTTCCTTCTATATTGTTGGTCACTTTAATTTCTAATTAAAGTGCTACATAAATTTTCAACCCAGGGAAGTCTGATTATTTCAAAGGCAACTACGTACTATATGTACTCAATCTTAAAAGCACTAAAAGTTGTAGTACAACAAATCACACCTTACTTTAACAACTGAAGCTCCACTCTATGTTACAGCAATTATACTCTATTGTAGATATCTATCAGGGAATGCTTAATTTCATTCAGGGAATAGTTCAACAGAAAAAAATAAATCTGCAAAGGAAAACAATGGCTCTGTTGTAACAGAGAATCAGGACCCTATCCTCAGAGCGGGAACCTTCAGCACCTGCCTCTATTTATCTAGCTCGCCAATTCACTCTGTAAATTTAATCACCGGTGATACACTCATGAAATAACTTTGACCAATGCAACAATCGATTAAGAAAAAGACAGAGTTTCAGCAACGATAAAACTAAATCCAAAAAACAGTACTTGTTAACAAGGTATAAATAAAAATCACACTTCACACACTGCAGAAATATAATGGGTGAATCTTATGATGAAGGTGGGCCCTGTCCTTCTCACAAGATTCCCCAAGAGATGAGAACTTAGAAAAAGATGTTCAGAACAAGAGCTTTATTCATACATCAATATATCATGTTACAGAAAGAAAAGATTCTAGTCTTGTCCCTTCAACTGAGCCTTTTCTGCAGATCGTTCCCCCTCTAATGTAGATGTATCCTCTTTATAAAGAGGAGACATCTATTACAAAATATTTTCATTATAAACTCTATTTCAACCCATTATACAAAAATAGGGAAATCAGTTTCCCATCAACAAAATGTCGTTATAATAACAATGTCTTTAGATTACGGACGTTACATCCACTGTAACAGCTTCCTCGGTGATCGATCTAGTTCCTCTATTGCTGTCAAATTTGGAACGCAAATATCAATTGTTTCAGCTTCGAGATTTGCGTGTCGTTCTTGCTGCTTCAGCAACTGCAAAAATAGTCCCGCCAACTCCAGGCAGTTTCAGCAACGCGGGCTGCACATCATTCTTTAATTGTTTAGCAACTAAACAATTCAAAGATTAACTATGAAGACAACGTGATTATATGTTAAATAATTAAACATATAGTGATGAGAAGAATCACTGCATACCTTTGGAATAATTGAGTCAAAACAGTAACAAGGATTTTCAAATATGGGTTGAAAAGGGTGACATCATAACAAAATGTATAGTCAGAAAGAGATAATATGAGGTCCTAACATCCCCCCCAACTGAAAGGATTGCATGTCCCCATGAAACTTTTACTCTGAGTCTGAGTTGGAGTACCGAGATGTACAGTGCAAATTTCTTATGTAGTAAGTATAAAAGGTGTTGTCAACCATGTCTCTGAAACCCTGGGCATTCCGAACTTTATGCCATTCTGCAAGCTCCTCCTTTTTGGGTAACCTGAAGTCAGCTTTGTATTGTTGTGCTGGGAGCCAAAGAAGAGGGAAATGAAAATGATAACCCAACCAATTCTCGGCAAACGGTTGAATACATCTAACATAGTTAGGTATTCGTGAAATTGTTGCCTGAAGATTAAGTGGGTTAAAGGGATGGTATTCCCTTCTCTCTTTAGGGCAATGTTCCCAGAATAGATTGTTTGCTTGTATGGCCAAAGTTCCCTTATTCTTAACGTAATGTTGGCAGTCCTTTAAGACTACTGCCTGTAGTTCTCTGATATTTTCAGTCATTCCTGGCTTTTGTAAAACCCATCGATGTTGAGCAATAAAAGCAACGACATTCTGAGGCTCGGCTCGGATCCAGAGAAGGAAGTTCTCTTCATTGTGTGTTGCTGACATGAAAGCATTTTGTCAGGTAAGATGATTAGCCAGGAAAGAAACGAAGGCTCTGATATGAATGTCACCAACGAGAGGAATCAAATTAAGCTTCCTATCTTCAGGCATGGCCTCATTATGAAGATAGAGTTCACATAACAAATTATGTTCACTAATTGATGCTTCTACAAAAGTATGGATAAACTGTTGAGGTGTAGACACCTCGTGGGGTCATCCATCTCTGATCGCTTTCACTTGGAGGAATGCTAAGCATTCTCTTAAAAATACAGAATAGTTGAAAGATGGCTTTCTGGTGGCCAATAATCTTTGAACTAACTCAAAGATAAGAGACAGTCTAGTTTTCAATTCCTTATTCTCCTTATGCTATGCATGAGAATGTTCCAGGACTTCCCAATTTCTATATACATGATTCAACCATAATGATTTATGTTCTTGTAATGCCTTTTCTTGTGCCAGAGCATACTCTTTCTTCCATGTATCCCTCAGTTCTTGAAAACTTGAAGTCTGAGTGAAGACAATCCTTGCACACGGAGGTTCTGTCTGAGTAAACATGGTCTTGGAAGACTTTGGTGCTAGTTTTTCAACTTTAACAACTCGGGTAGGCTGGGGTACTTGTGGTTTCATTTCTTCTCCATAGGTCTTTGAAGGCCCTGCTGCTTCTTGTGTAACAGCAGAGCGTTCCTTTTTAACTATGACAGGAGTAATTGCAGGAGTGGATCCAGGCAATGGGACTTCAATTATCTTATAACCAGCTCGAGAATAGAGGTCACCACATTCGCTTCACATGTATTCATTATATCACTCCTTTTCTGCACTTTTCTCAGCTGTAGCTGATACATGAGCTAAAGTATACAGATTGAGTTATTTTTCATAAGCTTCCCTTGCCATCATTAATTCGTGCTTATAAACCTCAATCTCAGATTTCAAAAACTCATTTTCTTGTTGAAGGGAGGCTAAAGTGATAGGGCCTTCTGTAGTAGTTGCAGTCTCTGGATGAGAGGGTTAGTGCTTGGTGGTAGCTTCATCACATGCATCCTCAGTAGGTGGTTCTTGTGTGTCAACTGTTGAGTCAGTAGTAGCTATGTCTTGGTCTGTTTCTTGTTCATGATCGTCAGCAGGTGGTTCTTGTGTAACACCTGCTAGACTAGTAGTTGGTTATTGTGTAATAGCTAGCTCTAGGTCATCTATCTTTTGTTCCTTCACAGGTGGTTCTTGTGTCACACCTGTTGAATCAGTAACTGGTTCTTGTGGAGCAACTACATATAGGTCGTCTATCTTTTGTTGCTCAACAGGTGGTTCTTGTGTAACACCTGTTAGGTCAGTAGCTGGTTCTTGTGGAGCAGCTACATGCCATACATCTTCTTGGGTGTCTACTTTTGATAGATTAGCAGCTGGTTCTTATGGGGCAGTTGCATCTTTTGAAAGGAATGATGTCACAAATTCCTGAACAATTTGCAGTTAGGTATGCGAGGGTGAGGAAGGTAAAGATTGGGGGTGTGGTGGGGTATGGGGTTTTAAGATAATGGGAGGGGAATCTGGGATGATGGTCTTGGTTTCTATTTCAAAAGAGGTCCTCATTTTTCTTCGAGGTAGAAAGGCAGGCAACACAATGATTTTCCTTTGACGAACATTTTTTCTTAAGGTAGGGGGATTATCAATACTAATAGCTTCTTTAGTTGACGCCCTCGTTATTCTCTTTAGTGGGGGTGTAGCCTTTTCTTGTCTTTTCCTTTTGAGCTTGATAATGGGAATATTATCATCTGAGTCATCACTGGGGATATGGATGGTGGTAGTGGATGATTTGGCTATTAAGAGATGGGGTAGATACAAAGGAGAGATCAATTGGATTAACTGGTCCAAGTGGTAAAACTTCTTAGGATTCCAAGATACTCCCAGGCTGTTGTACAAGAAGATTTTTAGTTTGCTGAGAGATTTCAAGGGTCTGTTGAGGGTTTTCAGTGTCCAATTGGGGTGCTTCGGCTACTGGTTGAGAAATTTCGGCAGTTTCCTGAGGGTGTTCGGCTACTGGTTGCGGAATTTCAGCAACTCCCTGGAGATTTTCTGCTGTCGGTTGAGGGATTTCAGCAGCTTCCTGGGGTGGGTTTTTAAGGGGAGGGGGATTATGCAGGGCAAAGCCCCTCTGGCTTAGGAGCTGAAATAAGCGATGGTGCGTGAGGGAGAGGAGTGGGTGCTTTGCATTCACGGAATAATGTGACATATTCTTTAGACACCCAAGCAGATAGTATGGCATATTTAATAAACGCCCATATCTTAAATGATTCAACAACACAAAGTCGTGTCGGTACACTACCTAGTAACATCCCTCACAGGTGAAGTAGTGCTTGACAAACTCTGGGACCTTTGGCCAAGGAGGTGGTAATGACTAAAGTGCAACACCCCTGCCCTTAGGTTTTACCCGCTCTCCTGGTAGAAGAAAATCTTGTTGTGCATTCAGAATGAGGTGTTTTTGACTGAACCAACAAATGCCATTGGTTGGTAATCCTGAAACCTATGATATATCCTCCTCTATTACTGGAATTTGCACTCCCTGAACAATAGAGTATCCTTCCTTTAAATTACGTGCGAATTCTAGGACTTGCTGAGAATCAAATCCCTGGAGCCTTTGGAAATAGTCCACCCATCCTGCCTGCAGAAAAATTTGATACGCTTCCCGCTATAGTTCCAATAGATCCATTGAGCCATATTCATGTCGAACAACGTTACCTCCCATAGTTACTGGTTCAGTAAAATGCAGAGTACAGAGCCGAGTTATCGTAGCCGAAATAGACTAATATTGCAAATGAGGTTATGACATATTAAGACAGAGACGGAGTGACGAGACGCGGTTGTGATAAAAAATGACTGTGATTGGCATATCATGGAATGATTGCAATATTTTGGTATTCCCCCCCAACTGTGGCTAAAATGATAAGTTTAAATGTACGACGATTTTGGTAATCATATCGGAATCTTCTCATTAACTACAGTTTAATATTTACACATAAACAGGCATACCTCACGTTTTACCTTCAATTGTTGTGTGGAAAATATAATCTTGTCGTTAATAGATCACCAATGGTTACGAAAAGAAAGGGTTGTAAGATATGAGGGTATTTATATGAAAGGCTTTCTCTATTCACAGGAGGTAATAGTGAAGGAACACAATTATCAGGATGAATGGTTGATTCTCTCAATGAAAAGTGATATGTATTGGTCGTTTTTGAGAGAAATTGATGCCTCAATCTCGAGAAAAATGAGAAAATTGATGCTTCTTAGGGAAAGATGGAAAAAGTTGGCGTTTCATCAATGGAGAGATTGGTGTTTCAGTAACGAAGAAAATGGGGAAAAGTTGGTGTTTCGGCAACAAGAATAATGGTGTTTCAGCAACAGGAAAAATGGTGTTTCAGCAACAGGAAAAATTTGTTGTTTTAAGGAAAAATAGGGAAATGTTGCTGAAGGGTAGTGTGAGGGGATGGATTATGACTTGAAGTGAAATGGCAATGTTTCCCAAGCCGAAGCCTGATCCTTCTTGCAATGGAATTATTCTTTTCAGCCAGCCTCCGAATCTAAAATATGCAAAATAATGAATTGTAACATGGCAACCCTTGAAAGGGATTATTAGTTAAGAAATCTAACCTAATAAAAATATATAATAGAAAAAACTAGGTGTAATGAGGGGTAGCAGACTCCCCCAGACAGACATAATGTGTATCTTCCATGCAAGTGGCCTTGAAATCTTTATTAGAAACAGGTTGCTGGTACAAACGAAGTTGATACCCATTCACTAATAATGGTGTTCTAGAATCATGAATTGTTAGGAGCCTGACTGTTCCATTTGGAAAAACAGTATCTACTTCATAATGTCCCAGCCACCTTGTTCTTAATTTTCCTTGAAAAGTTTCAAAACAGGGGTCATACAATAGAGCCCAATTACCTTTTTGGAGCTTCTTGTGCTTAATGGTTTTATCATGCCACCTGATTCTTTGCTATTGTATCATAGTTTTTTGATGGATGGCATCCAACCTATTTTCATCCAATTCCTGAAGCTGTTGTAGCCTAGCTATCTGTGCATTAGTCAAGTCAAGGTTAATAGATAAAGCAGTTCTTAAGGTTTTAATTTCAAATTCCACAGGAAAAACAACACTTTTACCATAAACTAATTCATAAGGTGAAAAACCCGTAGTATTCCTCCAGGTAGTTCTATAAGCCCATAATGCTTCAGGCAACCTTTGAAACCAGTCCTTTCTATTCTCCTTTATTGGTTTTGTTAAAATGGCTTCTATGACTTTATTTGTGCTTTCCACCTGCCCATTGGCTTGGGGGTGATAAGGTGTAGTCATTTTATGATTAATGTGATATTTATGAAGTGTATCTTTAAAGCCATGGGAGTTGAAAGGAGGTCCTCCATCTGTGACTAGTTCTCTAGATACTCCAAACCTAACAAAGATTTCTTCAAATAGAAAAGTTAAAATAGATTCTTCATTAGCTCTAATGAGTGCCTTAGCTTCCACCCATTTAGTCATATAATTTGTGCAAACCAATATGTAAACTCTTTGATTGGATGGAGGGTTGATGGATCCTATAAAGTCTAGAGCCCATCTTTCAAAGGGTTCAAGTATTACGTGGGGGTTCAGTGGCATTTCATCTCTATGATTAGGTTGGCCCATTCTCTGACAGCTATCACTGGCCCTAACATATTTCTATGCATCCTTGAAAAGTGAGGGCCAATAGTAACCCATTCTGAGAACTTTATGTGTTGTTCTCTTATCAGCAAAATGCCCTCCACAAGGGCCATCATGACAAGCCTTCAATATATCATGAACCTCATCTTCTCTAATGCATCTCCGAATTTCCTGGTCCAATCCAGTGTGAAAAAGACACCCACTTATCCAGTTGTACTGAGCACTTTGTTGAATGATTTTTTTTTTTCTCTGTGTGACGAGTGTGATGGTAGCTTCGCTGCAACTAAATAATAGGCAATGTCTGCATACCAAGGTGAGTGAGCAGATACTGCAAATAAGTATTCATCAGGAAATGAATAATCTACTGGAGTATTATCATCAGTTTTTATCTGAGAAAGGAAATCAGCAACTACATTTTCTTTACTTGGTTGATCTACAATTGTAATATCAAATTCTTGTAGTAATAATAACCATCTGGTAACTCGAGCATTTGTAACAGATTTATTCATTAAATACTTAATGGCCGAGTAATCAGTATGAACAAAAATAGGGTAACCAGTAATATAATGTCAAAACTTATTAATAGCATAAATGACTGTTAAAAATACCTTTTCGGTAACTGTGTAATTAAGTTCAGCAGGGGTCATATTCTTACTAATAAAATAAATAGCATAAGGAAGATTGTTTTCTTATTGACCCAAGACAGCTCCAATTGCCGTATCTGAGGCATCTGAGGATATATGAAAGGGCAGTGCCAAATTAGGTCCTCTTAAAATAGGAGCTGCAGACAAATGATTCTTAAGTTCATCAAATGCTTTTTGGCAATCATCAGTCCACTTGAATTCAACATTTTTCATAAGTAACACAAACAAAGGAGAAGCTATTCTAGAAAAATTCTTGATAAATCTTCTGTAATACCCTGCATGTCCTAAAAAACTTCTTACATCAGTTTGTGTTTTGGGGATAGGAAGGGTCTGAATTACCTGCACTTTATATGGATCAGCTTGGATCCCTAGGAATGAAATGAAGTGTCCCAATACAATTCCTTGATTCATCATCATATAACATCTTTCAATACTTAAAGCAAGATGAGCTTCTATACAACATTTAAGTACTTTCTCTAGGTTTTGCAATGCATCTTCAAAAGTTGCACCATAAGGAGTAAAGTCGTCCATAAATATCTCCAAGAAGTCATTAAGCATGTCAGAACAAATTCCTATCGTTGCTCGTTGAAATGTTGTTGGAGCATTACATAGTCCAAATGGAAGAACTTTATAGGCAAAAGTTCCCATGGACTAGTAAAAGTGGTCTTGTCTTAGTCTTGGGGTGCAATTTTGATCTAGTTATATCCACTGAAACCATCTAAAAGGGAAAAGAATCTCTTTCCTGACAAGTTGTCTAGCACCTGATTAATAAATGGTAAGGGAAAATGATATTTTTGAGTGGCTTTTTTTAGAGATCTATAATCCACACACGCTCTCCATTTACCATTTTTCTTAAGCACTATTACTAATGGAGAAACCCATTCACTGTCAGATATAGGGTATATGAACCCTGCATTAAGCCATTTTTGAAGTTCTTCTTTAACAATTTCCCTTAGATTGGGGTTCATTCGTCGCTGGGGTTGACAAACTGGTCGAGACCCTTCCTTAATATAGATACGATGAGTACATAATTCAGGAAAGATCCCCTTCATATCTGTGTAGTCCCATGCGAATGCCTCCTTATTTTCACGAAGTAACTACATTAATTGTTGTGTTTCAACATCCGTCAAGTTAGGGTTTATATTCAATATTTTTCCAAGCTCAATTTCTACTGTTATACTCTTAGAGGAGATATCAGTTGCTGTTTGAGATAAATTTTCAGATTTAAGGTTTTGCTGTGATTCAGGTTTCAAAATTGCAGTTAATTGATCATATGTTTCAGAGGTAACCGAGGAGGGTTCAGAAATAAAGTTGCTAATTAGTTCATCCTCGGTGGTGTCTTTAAAAGTTAAGGCTTGTCCAATAGTTAAAATGGGTTGGGTATCATCATCCTCATAGTCCAACCATACAGAATTATCATTGTTAATCATAGGAGTAGCATGAGGGTAGAGAGTGAGCTGCTTAGTTTCACTTCCATTAGAAATTGTCATTGAGCCTGATCTATAGCTGATGAAGGCATCAGCTATAGCCAGCCAGGGTCTCCCCAAAATCAGTGGATGCCCCCCCAACTTTGTTTTAGTTTGTAACACAACAAATTCAGCTAGGTAGTTCCAAGATTCGACTGAAATGATTAGGTCTTCAATAACCCCTTCTGGTTTGATGGTGGAACGATCAGCTAGCTCTCGGATAGTTGGTGTCTCTCTAATTACATTCTTCAGCTGTAATAACTGTGCAGTTTCAAGGGTCATAATATTTATGGCAACACCTAAGTCTACCAAAACTCTAGAAACAAAATTTTTTCCAACCTGTATTGTAAGGATGACCAGGATCACCATTTTTTACAGGAGGGGTTTTTCTCGTCATTAAAGTAGCTAGATCACCCATCACATGAACTGTAATGGGATCTTTGGCTTTTCTTCCAGGTTTCTTGATGCAAATGTCTCTAACAGTTCTAGCATAAATTGGTACATCTCTAAGTGCTCGCAAGAGTGGAATTTTAACATATAGATTTTGCAATTCCCCTAGAAGGTTAAAATCGGGCGGCTCAGGTGTCTTAGTGAGAGATAACCGCTCAGGGAATGGTGGCTCTGCCATTTCGGTAGTCTTACTGGAGGGTGGCTCAACTATAATTGGATGATTTATCTTTTTCTGTCTCTTCTTTATCAGAGTTAGAAGAAGTAATATCATCAATAATAGGCTCGACTATTCTCCCAGACCGCAAATGAATGTCATTACATTGCATAGGGAAAATAGGTTGGTTCTGAATATCAGTGACTTGCACAACTTTGTTATTAATATTATTAGGATTGGGGTTTGGTTGCATAGGCAGCTGGGGTCTCATTGTCTGGTTATTTGGTGGAGCATTTGATGGCAGAGAGAGAGATTGCCGATACTGAGGGAATTGGTTTGGAAATGGGATTTGCTAAGCTGTCCAGCCTGGGTTCCAATGATTAATGCAAGATTGTTGTAGAGGCCAGGGATTCCACATTGTAGGATCCATAAATGGAGGGTTTGTTTGTTGTATGGGTGAGAAGTTCATTTGGTTGAAGGGTGGGTATTGCACTTGATTGAAGGGCAGGTAATTTGCTTGAAAAGAAGGATAATTATTCCAATGATTAAACGGCATATGAGAATTTGTACCTTGTCCTCGTGGTTTCCATTGCCTCCTCTGTGTCAGAAAATAAACTACTTCAACTTCTTCTTCAGTTGGTTGCAGTGCTGCTTTTATTCCTGGTAAAGAAGGGAATTGTTGAGTCTCATGGTCCTTCTTGCAAATGGTTCAAATTGGTACCTTGTCCAGTGGGCATTCCCTCAGTGGGTTTTTTTCTCCGCATTTAGGGCAGAAAATGGCCAAAGAAGCTTCTACCTCTGCCTGCTTCTTTTTAACCTGAAAGGTATCAATTTGTGAAGCAAAAGAGCTTAACATTTCAGTTTTAAATTCTTCAAGTAAATTACCTATTTCGGCTCTTGTTGCTTCCCCACTGGCTGATTTTTTTACTCTTGAATATGTATTGTCCCTGCTTTTTGGTCTGTTTACTGCTCCTCTTGAACATCTCTTGCAGAGTTTGACAATCTCATCATATGATTCCTTAGATATATCCCCTTTACCAAGCATATTCAGCATGTCTAGACGGTCATCCTGTACCCTTTTCAACAGTATTGTCTTAAGAATATCCTTATTCATATTAGGGTGATCGGATCTCTGCAAATTATATTGTAATCTCTCCACAAAATCCTCCAGATTTTCGTCCTCCTTCTGAACCATATTAGATAGTTCCTCCTTTCTTTCTCTTGTTCGGAAATAGTCTTGATATTTGGCCAGAAACTTCTCCTTCATCTGCTCCCATGTTGTGATCACATGTCCTCCCAGGCTCATGAACCATCTTATGCATTTCCTTTTAATGTTGCTGGAAATAAGTTTAACTTTTGAGGATTAGTAACATAATCATAACTTCTACATAATCTATCAAACTCAAACAGAAATTCATCAGGGTCTTCTGATGATAAACAATGGAAGTTAGGTAGGGTTGAAAGTGGGATGTTCTTCATAGCATTTGCCCCTCTGGGAAGGTCCTCGATAGGGAATTCCAAGGTGGAGAGGGAGTTCTTGCTTCTTCCTTCTCTTCATCCCCACCAAAGAGTCCTTCATTGTTTCCGTCCATTGGTTGTTCCCCTGTTACACTTGCCTGGTCTTCCACGCTTCCTTTTGGGCTTCCAATATTCTGAACTGGTTCCTCTACTTAAATATCTTCTATTGGTTCTTCAATGTCTTCCACTGACTCCTTAGTTTGTTCTATTGTCTCTTCGGCCCTTTCAGGTCCCACTACTTCCTCCGTTTTGTAGTTTTTTTGGAAAGAGTGCTGAGTCTGTGGCCTCTGAGAGCTTATACTCTGAGATGTTTCAGCTTTCGAGATAATGTCGTCAATAAAAGTTTTCCTTCCTCCTCTGCCTTTTCCCTTGCCACCTGTAGGATTGGTTTTCTTGCATCCTCTCATGCATCCTTTACATCTAAAATAAAATCATTAATGCTCTTAAAATCTATGGTCACCTTCCTCGGCAACGGCGCCAAAATGTTGGTCACTTTAATTGCTAATTAAAGTGCTACATAAATTGTTAACCCAAGGAAGTCTGATTATTTCAAAGGCAACTACGTACTATATGTACTCAATCTTAAAAGCACTAAAAGTTGTAGTACAACAAATCACACCTTACTTTAACAACTGAAGCTCCACTCTATGTTATATCAATTATACTCTATTGCAGATATCTATTAGGGAATGCTTAATTTCATTCAGGGAATAGTTCAACAGAAAGAAATAAATCTGCAAAGGAAAACAATGGCTATGGTGTAACAGAGAATCAGGACCCTATCCCCAGAGCAGGAACCTTCAGCACCTGCCTCTATTTATCTAGCTTGCCAATTCACTCTATAAATTTAATCACCGGTGATACACTCATGAAATAAATTTGACCAATGAACCAATCGATTAAGAAAAAGACAGAGTTTCAGCAACGATAAAACAACATCTAGAAAATAGTACTTGTTAACAAGGTATAAATAAAAATCACACTTGACACACTGGAGAAATATAATGGGTGAATCTTGTGATGAAGGTGGGTCATGTCCTTCTCACAAGATTCCCCAAGAGATGAGAACTTAGAAAAAGATGTTCAGAACAAGAGCTTTATTCATCCATCAATATATCATGTGACAGAAAGAAAAGACTCTAGTCCCGTCCCTTCAACTGAGCCTTTTCTGTAGTCTGTTCCCCCTCTAATGTAGATGTCTCCTCTTTATAAAGAGGAGACATCTATTACAAAAGACTTACATTATAAACTCTATTTCAACCCATTATACAAAAATAGGGAAATCGGTTTCCCATCAACGAAATGTTGTTACAATAATACTGTCTTTAGATTACGGATGTTACATCCACTATAACAACTTCCCCAGTGATCGATCTGGTTCCTCTGTTGCTGTCAAATTTGGAACGCAAATCTCAATTGTTTCAGATTCGAGATTTGTGTGCCATTCTTGCTACTTCAGCAACTACAAAAATAGTCCTGCCAACTCCAGGCAATTTTAGCAACGTGGGATGCACATCATTATTTAATTGTTCATAAACTAAAAAATTCAAAGATTAACTATGAAGACAGCGTGATTATATGTTAAATAATTAAACATATAGTGATGAGAAGAATCACTGCATACCTTTGGAATAATTGAGTCAAAACAGAAACAAGGATTTTCAAATATGGGTTGAAAAGGGTGAAATTATAACAAAATGTATAGTCAGAAAGAGACAATATGAGGTCCTAACATATATTATCCAAAAAACTAAAGAGATACAACTTACAACAAATCCATTGTAATTCTTGTTGGGTAGCGAAGGTCCCGCGTAATAGTTTTGGGTTTGATAGCCTAGAGGCTAGGATAAAAATATTGTAAACCTCCGAAATATGCGAAGCGCAAAATGTAAAAGGTCAAGTCAAAGGGTTGCCTGCTCAAGTTATAATATAAAACAATAGGAATTAATTCGGTCCATGGACCATAGAAAGGTATAAATAGAACGAGGCTCTATGGGTAGAAGGCAATGTTTTGGTATGATCTTGGATCTGAAATGTAATGGGTTTTTGAGGAGAAAAGTCCTAAAGCATCTATAAGTCTGAGTCGAGGGATTGGGTAGTAGATAGAGCCAATGCAGCTATGTGCACAGAGGCTGGGAAGAGTCTGTAGTTGTGTGCGTAGACCCCTGCAGCTGAGTGCGTAGGGTAGATCTGGATGTATTGGTGAAGAAATTGAATAAAGGTAAGTTGTTTCTGAAATTCTGTGTGAAATCTGAGTTATCACGGATTTGGCTTTTGTATGGTTAATATAATTGTTTGATTTATGTGCATATGCTTATGTTATGATTATATGTGAATCTATGTTTATTCTGAGTGCACGAACTAGTTAACTCTGATAAATGTTTGCTTAAAGACCATAAAAATAAGATTGAATCTATCAAACAACACATTAATAAGTAGTAAGGATTATTCTGGGTCCAGATCTGTGTGAAGCCACGCGAAGCTGTGAAACGGTGCACGAAACCTCCAGACCTCATCTAGACATCCCAACCTGGTTCCAACACCCTCCCCTGCTACCTCGAGTGAGACCTCTGTCCGCGCCCGCGGGCTATTGCCGAAAGGGCTGGTAGCTGTGGGATTTGCTTGGCTAAATAAATCTTCCAAACCTGGGTCAACCCTTGTAAGACAACAAATGGTTCCATTGCTGGGACCGAGATCTACCTAAGGGGTGTCTGATGTGGAAGGCAAGGGCTCTATAGAAAAAGAATTGAAGGATCGAAGGGACCAAGAGTAGTAGTAGTTTAGAGTACAGCGGCAGAGTTGACAATGACGAGCACAGTCTAGCTACCAATATTCAAAGGAGAAGGAAGCAAAGACCCAGAACAATTTTGGTTTGTGTTAACCTGAGTATGGAACACACAGAGAATTGTAGATGACAATATCAGAAAGGCTACCTTAGTTAGCACGCTGTAGGACTGGGTGCTGACATGGTACATAAATTACTCAAGCGATCACCCAACTGCGGGGACGGTAGAAATCCAGACTGAACTAAAGAAAAAGTTAGCCAGCTAAAGTCAGAGACACAGTCGATCATAAGGTTCAAGGAGATCACGATGATGCCCGGTGAAACCTTGTGGGATTTGGATCAAAGAATAAAAATTACTATCCGCAAAGCAAACATGAAACTAATGGATGCGTAGCACTGCGCTTGGTTTATGGCATCATTAACACCACATCTAAGGATGGCTTTGTCACAATAGAAGATCTCAACCCAGGTTGAAGCATTGGAGACTGCGGTGAGGTTGCACAAAACTCCATTACAAGACCCGGGGTTGGGAGTTTAGCAAATCCAAGCGCAGATTCAAAACTTGTGTTTGGAAATGAAGAAGTTAAAACAAGAATAGACACCTCGCCCAGAAGTCTGAGAGGAAGTATGGTGTATAAAGTGCAGGAGCTAGGGCCACGATAAGGATAACTGCTCGGTTGTGACGAATTATGTGGCAACAGGGGGACCAACACCATTGCGACCAGAGGCACAGCTAGGGACAAGCATGAAAACCATGCTCTGGTACGCAATTTGTTAGGTGGGGGGAAAGCATAATATAGATAATTGTCATCTACAGCCAAAATTCAACTAGACCCCCCAACAGCTATTTTGCAACTTTTGTAGGTTGGCGGGCCACAAGGAAAGAGACTGTCATAGCTATCAATTATTAATGGACCAGTCACTTGCTTATAGAATGTAGATCGAGGCACAAGGTTCGGATCCAGCTGTGGTGGTAGTGCACAGTGGGTTCCAGGGATGGGGACGAGGACGAGGTAGAATGGGTCACGAGGAGCTAATCTGTTACAACTGCGGAGGACTAGGACATTACGTGTGGGATTGTACCAACCCAACTAGAATTTCATGCACTTACTGTGAGCAATTTGATCATGAGCTGATAGATTTCCCTACACTGATAGCACAAATTCGTGAAAAAAGAGCAGTGCAACCAACAATGACCTAGAACATGCAGATGATGAGGTCCAAACCCTGCGATGAAGACCCCAAAGTAAACATGGCACTAAGAGGTGGCACGGCCATAGGAGGGGTCAAAAGGAACATTAGTAAGGAAGATGCAAGGGTTGGTAAGGAGACATATCTGGAAGCTAGGGAGAGCTTTGCAGAGGTCTCTACCCCAAGTAGTAGGGATCAACATGAGCTGGATAGGGATCCCTCGATGATAACTATCCTTTTAGAGGCATGCATAAAATCACTTCGTGACAACAGAACAAATAAAGGCTTACAGGAATTGATAAATAGATGCGCAGGGTGGAGTGAACCTCATGTAGTTCAAAAATTGGGAAGACATACGTTGCAGACTGGGTAGGAAATGCGATTAATGGCGCAAATCGGCGAGTATGAGATGGATCAAGTCATTCTGGACCTAGGCTCAGATGCCAATGTACTGCCTAAACAAACTTTGGAGTGTACGGGTAAGCCCACACTACAATGGCCCCTATCCAATTGTTAATGGAAAAATAATAGAAGGTCCTACCCATGGGAAGGCTGCAAGGAATTACGGTAGATATTAACCTCGCAAGTACTTGGACGGACTTTGAAGTTATTGAAATCATGTATGAAAGTACACCTTATCCTGCGTTATTGGGAATAGACTAGGCCACCGACATGAATGGATTTATTAATTTAAAGAAGCGGACAATGATATTCAAAACGAAGTCGCTCCGTGTACTCGTTCTGCTAGATCCAGCTGAAGGACCGCACTACATTGAACCCATGCGCAACAAAGAAAGTGACAACAAATTAGACTGTATCTACAAAATTTCTGCACAAAGGTAAGAATGGGTCAAGTCAACGGAGGATAGAAGAATATCACGGGATGTCTAAACGCAGGTCCAAATCACCTGTCTCGAATTGAGATCAGTGAAGAGTGGACAAATTTAGAGGACAGACTTTCGGATGCACAACTGTATGTAGTGCGTAGAGCGGATGGCCAATTTGAAGATATAATCCATTTGTTAACTATAGGAACCGTGCCACAGGGATATTCTGTTCAGCAGAAGAAGGAATTGGTGATACACGCAACAAACTTTATCGTGATTGCAGGGCATGTCTACAAAATGGGAAATGACAAAATATTACACAGGTATGTTTCAGAGTTCGAGTGAGGACAGATCCTAGCCAAAGCACATGGGGGGGTTGCTAGCGGACATTATGCGAGTCGTGTCATAGCCCAAAAGATTCTTTGTGCAGGATTATGGTGGCCCACTTTGCATGAAGATTCAAAAGCATACTGTCGAGCCTACGACGTATGTCAACGGACGAGGAAGCCATCGCGGAGAGATACAATGCCGCTCAAGCCACAGATGATGCTACAACCATTCGAGAAGTGGGCAATCGAATTCATAGGACCTATCGCACTACGAGGGAAGATGGGTGTGCACTATATCATCACCGTGATATAATATTTGACTCGATGGGCAGAGGCACAGTCGGTTAACGACTGCACGGCTACGAAAACTGTGAAGTTTTTGTTCGAGAATGTACTCACAAGGTTTGGATGTCCGAAAATTCTCATGAGCGATCGGGCAACGCATTTTCTGAATGAAAGGATCAGTGCACACATTGAGGAATTCTAGATATATCACCAACAGAGTACGCCATATCACCCACAAGCGAATGGGACGGTTGAAGCATTCAACAAAATCTTGGAGACTGCATTGACCAAGGTCTGTAATGCATAGCGAATTGACTGGGACTTGCATGTCCCTACTATGCTATGGGCATACCGAACCATGTGCAAGAAGTTGATGGGCCAGACGCCGTTTCGGTTAGTCTATAGCAAGGAAGCCATTATGCCTATGGAAGATACTGTGCCTAGTCTGCTGATAGTGGAAACAACATGTATGGCAGACCGCGGGGCTTTGGAGGAATGGCTCACGTAGCTAGAGGAACTGGAGGAGGAATGGTTTTTGGCTAGATCCCATCAGCAAGTACAGAAACAGTGAGAGAAATTGTGGCATGATCGCCATATCAAGGTGTGCACCTTCAGGGAGAATGATCTAGTATTACTATACAACAGTAAGTTCGCGAAATTCCCTGGCAAACTCTGAATGCATTTTTTGGGACCCTATGTTGTCAAAGAAGTTACCGATGGGGTGCTGTTTAGCTTGCCAAACTCAATGGAGAGCCCTTCCCGGGAAGAGTAAACGGAAGTCACCTAAAGCTCTACATGGGCAGGCCAACCTCATAACTAACCAATCAAGGGATAGTCTCACTGCTCCAGCCAGTTGAAAGAGAGCACGGGACGATAAAGTAATCTAGGGGAAAGAGGCCCGATTTCCAGGATATGCATAGATTTGGCCAACCATAAAGGCCATAGTTGCACGACAAGGAGCGTGTTGATGCATTACTAAGAGGAGATGTGACCATTGATATCACTATTCATGATAAGATGTCTGCATTATGGCAAAAGGGAGTGGGCGGTGAGCAATTAAGAGAAGCAGTACGAGCCAGATATGGAATGATCTGCCACATATTTAACATGAGGATACTATAATAGGAAGGAGCTAGTGAATTTGAAATTCGAAATGCTTATAAATCATAGAGGGGCATCCACCGGGTGACCTACACTTTTGGAAAACACAAGTTGGTTACTGATATGGAACTTTTCATTATATCTACACAAGGAGTAAGCCCGAGGGTGGTGATATGGCTGATGGACAGGCAGGACTCTCTGAGGAACATGGTGTTGATAGTTGTGGGCGTCACACAGAGTTTAGCATCAACAATAGGGGATGTACTGGAAAATGGGAGACGCGAAGTAGAATTGGTTCGAATGCCACTACCCTGCCCAGGGGCAGGTCGGTGCACTACAAGAAAAAAGAGAAAGGATGGAAACACAGAGACCACTGGTAGAAATGAAGTTAATACATTGTCTCTGAGGTACCTTGAGGATTGGGATCTCATGGGTAGCAACAAAGGTCTTGCAAAATTGCAACACAAGTTGTAGCAAATAGTGTGAATAATAGATATGAAGGTAGGAAGTGGTTGCAGTTCTACAAGGAGGTCCTGTATGCAGCTCCGTTGCTCAAGCTAAAATCCTATGAGGGGGTGTTCTATGTTAACTGAGGAGAGAAGAATGAGAATTATCGGTCGTGAGAATTGGTAGCAATAACGAAGCAGGAGTTAGACGAAGTGTTGTAGGAGACAACGAAGAAGCAGAAGGACGACGAGCATCACTCAAAGGGAGGTGAACCGCAAAGACAAGGCAGTGCGTTTTGCCACACTGACAAGTGACTCGGGACGAGTCATGATGATTTTGTTGGGCGACTATTGGGTAGTGGAGGTTCCACGTAACAGTTTTGGGTCTGATAGCCTATAAGTCAGGATAAAAATATTGTAAACCTCTTTTTAGCCTCCTGCTGCAACAGGTTATTCATCTTTCATGATCGACATGTTTACAGGCCAAATATGTCATACTTTGCTTGCCGCAATGTTCCATATTTGCTACTGAGGCAAGGAGGGCACAAACCTTGTCTGCAAGCATTTGGGACAGACCAGTGTGATGACCGAGACCTAGACGAGAGGAAGCATAATATTTCATTCTTCAATTGGTGGTACTTTGGAAGGTCCAGTTTTTTGGTTTGGTTGTGTCTTTTGATACAAATTTTAAATTCTCAAAGGTAGCAGGAAAGACCTACATTCATGTAGTTATTTCTTACATGCTAACAAATTTTTCATATAGCATATTGCAACTATTCATAAACCTCCAGGAAGACATTGTGGCTTTCCTCAGCACGACATCAAGAAAAGCTACTGTGGTTTGTCCACGGTTCAAAAGAATCTTTATTCAATTACCTGGATGATCCCATGGATCTTGCTCGCCTAGCTGCAGTTTCTTGTTCCTGTCACCAAATTGGGGTTGAAAGTAGATACTTTAAAGACCTTTGCATCAGGATCTGTCCAGAAGTATCCATGTTTAATTCTATGATGGAAGAAGACAAAATGAGCAGCTCTAGAGGACCAAGCTCAAGTAAAGATTTAGCATGGACAAATTTGAATATGGAACATAGAGTCTATGGAAAACTGGCCCATGAACTTATTGGATCACCTGTGGGTAAAATTTGCATATGGGAGCCTATTTTTGCTTCCAGCACTGACAATGATCCAGATGAGAGTATCATCTATACATTGAATCCAAGGGATAGAGAAGAAGGTAGGCCATCTTATTGGTCAAGTAAAGGAGAAAGCAGTAGAGATGCCCCTAAGACATTGACTTACAGGTTGCTCAAGAATTTGTCTGTTGTGCACGAAGTTAAATCACATCCATTCCAAGCTTACTTCCAGAGGGGGACTCCTATATATTCAGCAAATGCAGTCCGCTTTCGATTTGGTTATTCTAGCTCATCTCCAAAAATCAAAAGTTCTGTATTGGATGGGTCAATTTTATCTGATAGATCTCCTTGTGAAAGCTATATCTGGACATATAGATCTCCAGAGTACCCAGTGTTACAGGAGGATAAATTACAATTGTTCAAGCTTCCAAGACCAGTATTATGTATTGGGGACATCTTATAGGTTGAACTCTTGGGTAGGGTTCAACAACAAGAGATGGATGGATTGTATTATATATGTGTGTGTCATGTATATGTGGTTGGGAGACCTCTTGCTTCCATCAGTTTTAACTTTCAAGGTCAGCCAGGGCAGTATATTTTAAAGTACTTGGGGCATGAAGGGCAACCTAAAATTCCATTTGAAGATACTTCAAGAGTTGCATCCCCCGAAGATGAAACTGGCATCAACTCTGATTGGTATTCCATTGTAGAGAGGATAAGACAGATCAGAGCTCGAAGGGTGCTTGAAATATTGGGAAATATTGCAGAGGCGAATTTCATACCGCATGATAATCGGGAGGATCAAAATTATGGCACTCGTATTTCATTTTTCTATTCAGAAGGTGGAGATCAGCTTAGGACAATTCTGAATTCAGGTGCAAGTGTTCCATCGACAGTGTTAGTTGACCCCGTGAAACAAAGTCATTACCTTTTTCCAAAAGATATACCTATTACTTATTCTTCTCTTTTGGATTTTATCAATTCAGTTTTGAATGGAATGGTTAAAGCATACAAACTCTCCGAGGCCTTCCCACCAAGTCCTAGGGAGCCTCCAAGGCTACCGTTTGTGAATCTAAATTTTCATGAGATTGATTCTATTCCTCGTGTTACAGTTGGTACATTTTCAAGGCTGGTTATTGGTCTTGAAGATTGTAATGAAACTATTAAAACATCTTGTGCCAGCAGTCATCACCCTGGAGCTGCTTGGGGGAAGGATGCCTTAGTGATTTTTAGCAATGGTTGGTGTGGGTTTTGTGTAATTTCCTGCTGTTGTAGAGTTTCAAAGCTTCACTCTTCAACTCCTAATGTAGATAATAGTGCAATGATTTGACGATTCAAGAAACAAGGACGAAATCTCTTCCAAGAAAGAACTTCAAGATTAGTATTATTCGAATGATGCTTCCACATACTTAGCCGGAGAGAGAGCTTTTCAACTGATGTCGGGTCAACTGCTACAACACCTTTGTAACCACCATATCTTATTTTAAAAGCAGATGGTATTCGCTTGTTATTCTTTTCACATCCACACTTCAAAGCCACAAGCTCTGCCAAGGGTTGAGACAGTTTCCCTATTCCATCTGAAAATTATATGTTCTATTACCATTACGGACTTGGATATCTGGAATGATTCTAATTTCATCACCATATATGTGCAGAGTTTCTATGATAGAACTAAAGGATTGCCCCATTCTTGCTGCACATTTTGCAACATTTCTGATAGAAGAAAAATTGCCCATCCATTGACGGATATTATCTACATTAACAATGTCATTTGAAGCAAACATCCATACAGAATGTTCTCGCAGTTGGCTTGATGAGAAAGCCAAAAATTCAAACCTTCTATTGCCTATCGCATTGCCATCTCTTATGATCCGAAAAATCCGTCTGTATAGTTTTGTCCGCTTCTGGGAACCTCTGTTATCCATTCGTAGAGACAAATCGTTTGAAAGGAGTCTGCCCAGGTTATCATCAACAAAGGAAACAACTTATGAATGGGAACTTCTAAATGATGTCAAGGCAGTCTGGCTCCGGAATCGAAAGGAGGTCACTGATGAAGAAAATGCTTCAACAGCACAACAGTTTGAAGACAATAAAGAAGAAGCTGTAATATCTTTTGGTGGTGATTGGCATTATTTGTGAGTAAACCTTTCAGGAGCTCGCTGCTGGATTTGATCAAGAAGCAGTGGCTGTGGTCATGGCACAATTGCCTTCATTAAAAATGGAGATAGAGTGCTTGTTGGATACTTGCAGGATGAGTTTGATGCAATCCGTTGGTTGGACAGATCATTGATCCACTTGTCCTCCAAGTTTGGAGATTATCGGAAGGATGACACTTCTTTCTTTACTTTTTCACCGAGATTTGCAATATTTCCTTAGTTCATCTTCCACTTACGCCGTTCTCAGTTTGTTCAGGTTTTCAAATAACAGTCCAGATGAGACTGTATATTTTTGGATGATCTTGAACAGAGAGAATGTCGGCAACTCAGTTGTGATGATTCAACCATCATTGATATCTTACTGTTTCAATGCACCTCCAGAAGCCTGCAGAAAGCACCAAAGCAGCTATTTTTGCCATAAAAAGATTAAAAAAGGTGATTAGACAGTTCAAAGACCTTCATCAAAGTCAAATAAAGCAGCTCAGAGCCATCAAAGATCACCAAGTCATTATTAAACGTATTAAAGCCACTTGAGGCAGCGGAACCGCCCAAACGGTGCTGATAAAAGGATTCGAAGCTCATCTTTTGCAGAAGCAGTGTACAGAGACACATATGGGCATTGTTTTAGTATTCAAGGCACAATTATGGCCAAATAGCCAGTGCATCACAATAAATGACCCATACTTAAACTCAATTTTGATGCTGTTGCCTCCAGCGCAGCTTAAATAGATATTTTATGCATTTATTTCAGTACAAATTAGGTTAGAAGCAGTGACTCCATCAGATCTATCTGAGATCTGTTTGTTATAGATATTTTGCCTATTTAAACAACGTTGTTCGTTGTTCAAAGGGTAAGAGTTGGATGATTGATAATCTCATTTGAGACTTGCGCTGTATGCCTTGAGAGATTTAATGAACAGAGATTGCTGGAACATTTGGATTATGAACTGTCTGTTGCGGATTTGATGGCTGAAGAGCTAATTACAGGATTCCCGTGCTTTCTTCATGGCTCAATAAGTCTTTCTTGCCTCTGATTTCAGTTTTAATGTGTTTATATCGCCTTTGTGTCATGATCTAAATAACAGAAAAGAAGAATAGCTCAGAATTCGCTTAACAGCACTCTGTGCTCAATTCTTGTTATTTCTCTATGTTCTCTTCTAAATTAGCCTATGAATATGAATACCTCTTGGCTCATATTTACACTAGTTTCCTTCATATATGAATATCGTTTAGGAAATATTGATTTCTCCTATATAATGTTCACCCACCTTCCCTCTGTTAGCGTGATGAAAGCTACTTAATTGCCTTTCATTCCCTGACCTCCATTTCATCTCATTTCCAGCTTGAATATTGGTCCATGTATAGCTATCCTGCTTTGTATTCCTCTTATGTCAAAGAAAACACACCCTTCAGTCCACATTCATTGACTCCATGCCCAATGCTCTAAACTTCTTACGCTTCGCATGCCAACTCTGCCTGAATAGATCATCCATCCCGTCAAACTCAAACAAAAACTCATGTGCATCATATCTAGCCTGAAATCATTCCCTAAACAAAGCTAAATCCCAAAGAGAGAGCCCTCTCTGACTGCTGGTAGGCTAGGACCGGCAGTCCAAAGCTTGGTCTGTGGTTACCTCGGTCGTATCCCTTATGGAGCCAAGGGACAACCTGAGCGATAACATAATGGCGACTCCACTGGGGACGTGAATCATTTTGTTCATCACTGTAAACCCCGTTTTCTGGAGAAAGTGCTCCTTTTCTTCATAACTTTTCATGTTTAGTTCTGATCTTTGATGGTGGACAGAGATCAGGCACTCCAAAGTTAAGGCATCCACCTGGCGACTCCACTTCATTTTCAATCAAGACTCCACTGAGGAATGAACCAATTCTACAACCAAATAGTCCATATTCCAAAGCATTAACTGTAAGATAGGATGATCGGGTTCGTGGAAGATCTTTCATTTGATAAAGCTTTAGATGAATTCAGGGAGAGTTTATCACAACTTCAGCTTGATGAAGAATTTTTCAGATTGGTGTTGTTAAAAACAGCAGGACGCCCGCATAACCTTTTTCTTGATTTAGTTATTGAAAGATATGAAATGAAATTGAACTCTTGCAATCTCAAATTCAGTCATGTAATTTTCGCGATCCTAAAGAATTTTTCCAAAATCTTCCTTCCCAAGTCATGAGGAAATGGTACTACCTTCTGACTTACAGATTGAGGATAATTATGCTTTCAAGGCAAAGACTGAAGAATTAGTAGCTGCAGGGCTTATTACCAAAGAGGCAACTGTTTCATCCGACCAAGAAGGCCCAGAAGAAGCTATCCCACATGATGTTTTTATTGATCCTATATCAGACTACATGGAACTGCTTCTTAACTCAAGTTCTTTAGCATGTTTTCTCCGTGAGGACCAAATACATCAGCAACAGCCTTTCTATACCACAATTTTGATCATAGGGGCACATGACCGAATAGTGCTTCCAAGTTCATTAACGATCAGTGAGCCAGTTCATCTCTTTTTTCAGTTGCTTAAGTGGCTGCACTGGTTATTTCACTTCACCTGACGGCAAAGTAAGTGCTGGTTAGGGTAGGTAGGTAGGATTAATAAGGCAGCCAGCAAGGGGAATTTTGCAGAGAACAGCATCAATTAAAGACTAAGGCATACTGACCCGCTGTTCTTGACTTTTCGCGAGGAAAAGCCATCCCCAAGTGGAGCCACTGTTAGCCTCCTACTCATAGCAGGTATTCACCTTTCGTGATCGACATATGTACAAGCCAAATATGTCATGCTTTACTTATAGCAATGTTCCATATTTGAAATTTGCTACTATGGCAAAGAGGGCACAAAATCCTCAGGCACAAAAGTCATTGCATGTATTCTTGAGGACCATGGACCAGGCACTATTTAAACATTTCTCAAACATGTCCTCTTACATCGCCTCAAAGACACCACTGTGCACCATCCAAAGCCATATGAGCAATTGTCTACTATTTCTACTTTGCCAGAGGCCTGCTAGTATTGATAGTTCAGATTTAGTTGTGGATGTCAAGTGTGCTTCCTTTGGGTGCATGTGTTTCCTCTTAAATTCTATGCTCCAGCAGTTTTGCCACTTCTTTTTTGCCTGACAGCAACAGTAGAAGCTAGTCACCTAGAACCATTCGGGCCTAGCCTTGAGAAATCAATTAAAGGTGCAATATTAGCCGATGGATTAAATACTTTTCTAGCAGCACTGGGAACAATGACACCTGTAACTACATATGCCCAGAACAATGGAGTTATCTCTCTTTCTCGCTGTGCATCACGCCGAGCAGGATTTACATGTTGTATATGGTAGTTGGTATTGGGAATCTTCTCCAAGTTTGCAGCAATTATTCTCTCAATACCAAACTGTGTTTTGGGTGGGATGACAACCTTTCTTTTTACAAGTGTGGTGGTCTCAGGCATCCATGTTCTGAACCTTAAGGAAGGATTGACAAGAAGGAATAGATTCATAGTAATAATTGCTTTAGGCATTGGCCTTGGTGTGAATTTGGTACCATCATGGGTGAATATATCTGGCCAGTCCAACTATCCCTTTCAAGGCAATCTGTGGCCTGTGAATCCTAGATGGAGTCCTAGCTACAGAGGTTTTCGAGATACCATTATTTTGATTGACCAAAGGTTTCTCTGTGGGTGGCTTGTTGGCTCTTATTCTCAACCTGGTTTTGCCATTTGATAAAGGCGAAATCTGAACCGAAAGCTGAGCTCAAGTCACAGGACAAAAATAAATCTAAAAGCAAATCTAAGGATGTGGTTGTTAAACCAGCTAAATTGGTACGCATGGCTAACTTATGTGTTATTTCTGGCCATTCTGTTAATGGAGTTGCTGAAATCCACAGTGAAATTATTCACCACTACACCATTTGCTGGTGGAATAAGTATGTTGCAAATCCGATAAAGAAATGGGGCTACAAATATGAAGGTCGGCAAGCTCTGATTTTGCTCAAGTACAAAGTTCTAGATAGCATAGTTTTAAGGCGTACCAAGTCTGAACGGGCAGCAGATCTTGCCCTTCCTCCCAGAGTAGCATTTCTAAGACGGGATGCGTTTGATGCAAGAGAAGAGGACTTTTACCAAGCTTTATATACGCAAAGTCAATCATAGTTTAACACATATATAACTGCGGGAACACTGCTTAACAATTATGCTCATATCTTTGATCTGCTCACAAGATTGCGCCAGGCAGTAGATCATCCATACCTGGTGGTTTATTCTAAAACTTCCATGTCACTTGCAAATGGCCAGAACAACACATTTGATTCATCTACAGCAAATAAAAAAAAAATGTTTGCAGTCTCTGTAATGATCAATGTGATGATCCAGTTAGTGCATCATGTGGACACACATTCTGCAGAGGTTGTATAGAAGAATATACCTCAACTTCTGGACAGTCTTCATGCTTATCTTGTTCAACACCTCTCACAATTGACTTAACCGGGAGAAGGAATGCAAATAAACAGGAGAACACAAACAAGATCAAGGGTTATAGGCGCTCGAGTATTTTGAGTAAAATAAATCTTGATGAATTTCAAAACCAGCACGAAGATTGATGGAAGAGATTGCATTGATGGTATGAAGGATTTCTGAAGCAAAATTTCCAGTATTCAGGAGAGGGTTCAACTGGAACAGAGGTTGATTTATGGGGTTAAAGACTGGAGGACTGTCATTGTTATAACGCCTACTTATGTGAGGACTTTTCAGAGTGTGCATTTGACTGGTTTGATGCATACGCTTATGCTAGTGCCTGGGAAAGTTGTTTGGATTGTTATTGAGGCGGGCGGGGCTTCAAATGAGACCGCAACATTGGTGGGCAGAACAGGGCTGAATGTGATCCACATTGGGTTCGATGAGAAGATGCCGGCATCTTGGGAGGAGCGACATCAGATGGAAGTGCGAATGCGTGTCCAAGGCTTGAGAGTTGTGAGGGAGCAAAAAACTGGATGGTGTTGTCATGTTCGCTGATGACAGCAATACTCATAATTTGGAGCTTTTTGATGAGATACAGTCTGTGAAATGGATGGGTGCGTTGTCAATTGGCATTCTTGCATATCGTGGTCCCTCAGAGATATTAAGGATGCAGGCAACTGAGGAAATGAAACTGGACATGAAGGAGATGGGTAGAATATTGAAGGAGATGGGTGTTATAGATCATACTGTTCATGCGCAAATGGAGGAAGACAAATTTGAACCAGGTTTGTATGTTGGTCTTTTGAAGTGTTACATAATTGTTTTCTATTGGCATCAAGGTAGCCATCTCAAGGATGCATCAAGGGAACAGGTTTCTTGCAATTTCATACGGTATGTAGTGGATTTGTGTGATGATGTTATTATGTGCATTGAAGAGCATAACCTTCTGGGATCTCTGTCTGCTTCTGTCGCAACCACTTCTCGTAGATTGAAACGAACTCAGAGGCTCAAGATAAAGTCATGTCCAGAATTCTGAAAATGATGTCGGGGTTTCGCCCGGGTTCAACGTAAACATAGGAAAGTATATCAGCACGATCCCTCCTGAAGGTCGGTCAATACCGAAACATACATTGTTCTTTGCTGAAGGATATCACAGATGTGCTTTACTCACTGCTAATTATAAAGAGTCCAGAAAGTATTTTTAGTCCTCAATTCAAAAAGGTTAAGGTCAGTTCCCTTCGGTCTGAGTTCGAGAAGCTGTCCAAGGACTATGATCTTGATTTCACTCGGCTCAGCAATGAAGAATTTGTTTCTCTTTTAAAGCATTCTGCATCGCCAGAGTTTCAGGATGGTGCGAGCAACACGCTGTGCTTCCTTTATCTAGTCTATCTGCGCCTAGTGCGATTTCTCTTTCATCAAGCTATGGCTATGGCACGAGGCAATTTGATTTAGGATCTCCAAGGGGAACGATTGCGGGTAGATCAGCTGCCGGATTAAGCAGTCTTGGAGCACTCCAGGCTGGGTCAGGAAGCTATGCATCTCTTCAACCATATTCAGCAGCATATGCTCCAACAAGGACATTTGGTATCGGGTTGCCTGGTGGGCATCTGAACAGCTCAATTGCCACAAGTTATGAGATGGGTATACCCAACAGTGCAGTCAGTTCAGTTCTTGGGAAAAATGGTTAGCGCACAGTAAGTTGAAAACTGAAGGGACAGCCACCGCCACAGTCCAAAAGGCGAAAATTATTTGGAACTGCCTAAACAATACCGACAAAGGATTCCTGGGCAGTTATTACAGAGTTATGACCAAATAGCCAGTGCATCACAAGAAATGACCCATACTTAAACTCCATTTTAATACTGCTGCCTCCAGCGCCGCTTAGATAGATATTTTCTTGCATTTATTTCAGTACAGATTAGGGTAGAAGTTGTGACTCCATCAGATCGATCTGAGATCTGCTTGTAATAGATATTTTGCCTATTTAAACAACGTTGTTCGTTGTTCAAAGGGTGAGAGGTGTTTGATCGATAAGCTGATTTTAAGACTTGCTGTGTACACTCTGAGAGATTTAATAAACAGAGCTTGCTGGAACATGTGTGTTTGGACTGTTTAAATGTGTATTTGATGGCTGAAAAACAAGATTGCAGAATTCTCGTGTTTCCTCATGGACTAATAAGTTTTCCTCATCTCTTTCTACAGTTGCTATGTTTGCTATATCGTATATGTGTCATGATCTAAACTTGCAGGAAGAAAGAATAGTTCAGATGTCACTTAGCTGTGCTCTGCCCT